>CAUYQV010133077.1:0-13481 GCA_963574575.1 Galagoides demidoff | reverse complement strand
TGCCTCTGCCTCCCAAGTAGCTGAGACCACAGGTGCCCACCACAACGCCCGGCTATTTTTTGGTTGCAGCTGTCATTGTTGTTTGGCAGCCCGGGCTAGATTTGAACCCGCCACCTTAGGTGTATGTGGCTGGTGCCTTAGCCACTTGAGCCACAGGTGCTGAGCCAATTTTTTATTTAAAAATCTTTTTTAAAATGAAAGATTCATCTTATTGTTACCTTCTTAGGGAAGATTTTTCTCGGTTCTCAGTTCCTAGTTTTCATCTTTTCAATGAATAAGCTCACTATATTTTTATTATTTTTTTAAAGAGATAAGATCTCACTCTGTTGCCCAGGCTGGAGTGCAGTGGTACAAAGATAGCACACCGCAACCTCGAATTCCTGGGCTCAGGTAATCCTCTTGCCTCAGCCTTCTGAGTAGCTAGGACTGCAGGTGTGTACCACCAGGCCTGGCTAATTTTTGAATGTTTTGTATACACAGGATCTTGCTATATTGCCCATGCTGTGATCTCAAACTGGTTTCAAGTGATCCTCCTGTCTCAGCCTCCCAAAGTGCTAAAGTTATAGGAATGAGCTACTGTGCCCAGTCAATATGTTGTCTTATTAAATTCCTCCATATTCATGTTTTTTAAGAATCTCATTATTTTATTTAATAAGATGGAATAATATTGTTTAATGGCTAAAAGTGCAATTCTAATTTTCTCCATCTATATTTATAGATTTAATCCACAAATTTAGCATCCTAAACTGTAAAATGGGAATAATAATGTTATTTACCACATAGGTTTGTAATAAGATTAGTATATTTAGTACAGTGCTTTGCACATAGTAAACTCAAGTATTAACTGTTGTTATTTTCTTTGTCTCTTTGTATGTATAGTGGAGCCTCCATAGTTGACCACCTCCCTACATTGACCACCTCCTTACATTGACCAATTTTCATATACCAAACACACGCTACATGTACAGATCAATACAGAAGGCCTAGTTCCTTATGTTGACCACCTCCATATGTTGACTAGTTTGTTACACTCCCTTGGGTTCTACTGTATTTGCTCTATTATGAATTTTGTAACCTTAGAGGAAATAGATGGGCATAAGAAATTAACCAGAACTTTGTGGAGATCTTACCCATTATTTTTTCCCTACCCTCCTAGTATAACTATATACTAGGAGTTATAACCTATGCTAATTTATAACTTCTTTGAGAACAAAGACTATCATTCTCAGCCTTCCCCCTAGCCACTACCCCATCCATCAGTATTTTGCAGGGTGCCTTTCAGTGTAATAAGTATACACAAATAGTATCTATAACAGGATGACTGGGACAGTTTAGAAGTTAGTTGTTACCTTCCTTAAGTGATGGTTTATAAGTGATTTTACATAATCAGTTTTCTATTAGATAGAAATTTGTAACTGTTCAGTATCACGTTGCCATTAACTGTATGAATCTTCAAAAGTTAGTAATTTTCTTTTACAAAAATTCAGTTGAAATTAAATTGCTTATTTTGCTTTCATTAGTTTTGGATAATCAAAATTCTGTTTTAATTCCAATAACTGGTGTTTTTTTAAAGACTAGTAAGTAAAGTATTTTATATATGTTATATAAATTAACATTACTCTTAATATTGACTATTTGAAAAATTAACATGGTTTAAAAAATTTTAGGCCACATAATGGTAATTATATAATTTCATTTCATGAGTTGCTAAACACTGTCAATAATTTCTCATTAGGTTCTAATATTATCAAACAATCTTCTAAAGAAGCTTCCCCATGGTCTTGGAAACCTTAGAAAATTAAGAGAATTGGATCTAGAGGAGAACAAATTGGAATCCTTGCCAAATGAAATTGCTTATCTTAAGGATTTACAGGTAAAACATTATCCTGATGGCGTTGAGGTTATGATTAAGGTTTTGGGATTCTATTCCAAATTGCACATTTTTCTTAAGATTTTAGTCTAATTGTTGGACCAGATAGATTTAATGTTATTATAGGAAAATCTGAGTTTTATGTTCCTATAATCTGCTTTTGTTTTCCTAACAAATGACAGTTTTTAAAAGAAAAACCTATAACTTACTAAGTGATTCTCATCCTATCTCATGTAATTTCCTATTTATTGTTTAGTAGGTACATTATTTTAAGATGTATTATTTGTATCAGTTGTAGGAAATATATATGTAACTGTCTTTTATTTTGTTAATCTTTTTTAGAAATTAGTCTTGACAAACAACCAGTTGACCACTCTTCCCAGAGGCATTGGTCACCTTACCAATCTCACACATCTTGGCCTTGGAGAGAACCTACTTACTCATCTTCCTGAGGAAATTGGTATGAACCCTATGGATGCTTGATTCTGTACTAATAATTTGCTCTTATGCATTCAAGCAGTATTTCAGAGAAATATGACAAGTCTACTGTCTTTGTAAACTGAGGTAACATCAGGCTTAAGATTCTTTTTTTTATAGAGTACCAGTGGTTTGGTTGATTGGTTTTGGTTAAGTTTCCTTATGAGATGTTAGGATTAATATTATATTTGAGAATGTTTTATAATACTTACATTTCTGATAGGCTTTATATATAACCTCAATTTAGAAGAGATATATTTCTTCCAGAATTAAGCATTATACAAGCTTGAATTAAATTAGTAACGTCTTATGCTAAAAGAACATTTCCTTATGGGATTTGAGGATTAATATTAATATTTGACTAATATTAATATTTTGGAATACTTTAGCATTTTCTAAGTTTTCATTTCCATTATTTCATATTATCAGCATGACTACCTTGAATTTTAGGTAATGCAAATTATAATCCTGTCTTATAAAGAGTGAGTTATTTCATCAAGGTCACATAGTAAATAAATAGTATTTTTAGTGTACTGTTTCCTGGGTACTATAGGTTAGTGGTTAAGAATGGTTTTGGAGATAAGATAATTCAAAATCTGGTTCTGTTACTTACTGACTTTGTGACTTTGGATAAGTTAAGGTATATAAACTTCCTAAGCCTCTAGTTTCTTCTTCTTTTTTTTTTTTTTCTTTTTGAGACAGAGTCTCACTCTGTCATGCTCGTAGAGTAACATGGCACTATAGAAGCTCTTAACATCTTCAAACTCCAGGGCTCAGGTGATTCTCTTTGCTCAGCCTCCCAAGTAGCTGGAACTAAGGTGCCCACCATGATGCCCAGTTAGTTTTTTCTATTTTTAGTAGAGATGGGGTCTTGCTCTTGCTCAGGCTGGTCTCAAACTCCTGAGCTCAAGCAATCTACCTGCCTTGGCCCTCCAGAGTACCAGGATTACAGGCCATGAGTACTGTGTCTGGCCTTCTCAAGTTTCTTATCAGTAAAATAAGAATGATAATAGTAACTTCTCTTAGGGGTATTAGTCTTCTAACAAATGCCACTATCAAATACTCCAAATTTTGAAGTTTAAAAATTGGAAACACAGGAGGTAAATATATACTTCAAAGTATATTTTTTCTAGAATATTTAATATTTATTCTAGCTGACCTAATTTAATTGCTTAGGATATTTTCCTAGAAAGAACAAATATCCTAAAATAGTTTAAGAAGAATTTTTCTCTTTTTGCAGTTTTTGGCTGGGGTTGGGTTTGAACCCACCAACTTCTCACATATGGGGCTGGTGCCCTACTCCTTTGAGCTACAGGCGCTGCCCAAAGAATTTTTAAGACTGTATAAATTGATTTGGGGCTTACTGCCAAATATGTGATAACTCCTTTAGGAAAACTTTATATGAAGTAATAAAACTTTCATCATGATATGTTTATTAATATGAGAAATTGTCATACTGTTTACAATATGAAAGTGATTATAGGCACTGAATTTATAAAAAACTACTAGAGTTAAAAAAAAATTGTGCATATACATGTGTGTGTGTATATATCAAACTGTCCCAAGCAGAATCTCTGGAGATGGACCATGTGTATTTTCAGAAAGCTTATTAAGCTTGAAGGCCATAAAGGAAGAGATTCTGATTTAATTAATAAGGGAGTGTGACCTAACTGTCAGAATTTTTTTAAGTCTCCTTAGTTGATTTTAAATACGCAGCAAATTTGAGATCCATGGTCGTAGAGAATTTTAAAACTAAGATGAGAGAATAAGAGGAAATGTGTATTCAGTATATGTAATGGCCAGGATAGCATCATGTCTGGTAGAACTTTTTAAATATTAACTAGTTTTTTAAAAAAGTAATAACTGATTTGTTTTCTTTAAACAGGTACACTGGAGAACCTAGAAGAACTGTATTTGAATGACAACCCCAACCTACATAGCCTCCCTTTTGAGCTGGCTCTCTGTAGCAAACTTTCAATCATGAGTATTGAGAACTGTCCACTCAGCCACCTTCCACCTCAGATTGTTGCTGGGGGGCCTTCTTTCATCATTCAGTTCCTAAAGATGCAGGGTCCATATCGTGCCATGGTCTGATACAAGTCTGCTGGTCCCACACACTGTTCAAAAATAGACTGCCATTGATGTTTCATATCTATATCTGTATCTATTTATGTAGATATTGATATTATGGCAGATTTATAAAGATTGCATTATGTGTTTCTGCTAATAGAGGAATTATAGCCATTTAGATTTTTTTTAATTCTGTACAAAAGGCTTATATAAGTTTTCTTTGCTGAATTTGATGGATGTTTTTCTGTTACATTATCTGATATGCCAGTTTGCTTAAAACATTTGCCAACAAATTATGAAATTATTAAATTTAAGGGACGGAGGTAGTATGGTTAGAGATACTTCTCTTAAGAAAAATAATGGGCAAAAATTTTGTTGCAACTTTTCATATATATATTTTTCCCCTTGCCAATTGTCATATCTTTATAGTACTGTAGGCCCTGAAGGTAGGATTTTTCTTTAACTTATTTTGAGATTTGAGATTTAAATTTTATGTATTGTTTACAGTCAGAGTAAATCACTGGATTGTTGTTGTTATTATTATTATTTTTTTTTGGTTTTGATTTGCTCTGTTTTAATCTGTCAAATCTAGAGTTTATATCCTCTGTTAAAGAATTCACATCAGCTGATTTAAATAATAAAAGGTATTTGCTGGTTAAAACTACTGGCAAAGTGAAAAGATACATTCAAAAATCTAGAATTTCTTTAATTGTGCTTCTCTAATGAGTTTTGAAGCAAAGTACCTGAAATGAGTCTTTGGGTAAGGGAGGGTATTGAGAACGTTTTTAGTCTTACTATATTTTTTAAGTTTGGGGAACAAAGACTTGTAGCAAAAAGGAGCTTTTTTCATTCCTGAAAGTTGCAGATTCACAAGAACTAACAGAATAATTTGGCAAATAAATTACATATAAACACATTCTATATATGTATATATAATGCTATATAGATATGTATTTATTATATCATAAACTACAGTAGGTAACTTTAAGGATTTCTTCCTATCCTTGTACAATGACATGAATGTCTTTCTTTGAAAACTGCAATATATGTATGTTTCAAGGTTATTTAACAGTGTACTATGGTTTTATATCTTGACTTGCCTTGTATATCTTTCAATTCTGGAATATCTGCGTCTAAGCACAATATCTTCACACTGTGCTGTATTGCTGCTGAACTAAATGCACTTTTCCCCACATGTGGGGCACTGGCTTCAAACAGTTGAGTTCAGTATCATTACTTTTAATTTCATCTTTTCTTTCTTGGTAGTAGTTAATACAGTATGGAAAAGAGGCACATTGCATAGAAGTCATTGATAGCTTAATGGAAGTTCTCTAAGATGTGGATGTGCTCTTTCACATATTTTTTCACATATTTTCTTTCACTTTACTGCTCTTAAGACTTGGCAGTATTGTTGGTGTAAGCCAGTTTGATTATTGAGGAGACTCACAAAGCAAGTGCATTCTCAATATCCTAAAAACATTTCCCACATAATGAATAATTGTTAGGTATAATTAAATATTGCTGCTTAGGTTTGTTTTTTCCTATTTGGTTGGGCATTGTGTTTTAAACAAAACCAGTTTTGAATTAAGGCTATAATATTAAGATTAGGTCTAGGTTTGAGGTCACAACTCTGTAATTGGCAGTTTCATAAGGAGCAACTAAGAAATGGAAGGCAGTTAAAGATATAAAACCCTAGAATGCTTAAATGTGCTGTAAAACTATTGTAGATGTCACTGGATTTTACCAAGTAATATCCTTTCTTTTTTTTTTCCATCTACTGTGGCTTTTCAGTTAAAATTTTCTTTATAAAAGGAATTTGTTTATTACGGCTCTACCTAGAGCTTGTGTGTATGTGTGGTTTTTTTTTTTTTTAAATCTCATATCCAGATGTGTTTATATATTAAGATGATGGAACTTGAACTTTAAAGGTAGTAACTGAATGTCTTTTCTTGAAAAAATATGGTTATTGTTTCTTAAAATGAAAATAGATATAGTTTTTAAAGCATTTTGGTTTCTCTACTTTTATTTATGTTAATCCATAACAAAAGTTTAAAATGATGATAATCTTACATGTAGAAGTGATGCTACACATAAACACTATATAGCTGATGAGTTATAAAAAATTTTTAAGAAGGATAAAATATATGTCCTCTGTATGACTGCCAACTTATACAAGCCCATGAATTTCATTACTTCTGATAAACTAGAATGGAATGTAAGTAGGATGTTTTCGTGAAATCAAGATACTTAACATTTAAATAATTTGAATATATTAAGGGATATCTCGAAGGACTGCATATGAGCTTATATCTTTTTCTGAAACTGCAATGGGACTAATTGGCATAACCAAAATTTTTTCTTTTAAAGAAATTATGTTGTTTTTTCTCTCCATGAGGCTTAGTAAATAAAACTTTATCAGAGGATGTTGTCACATGTGGTCTTCTGGATCTTTGAAAGCCCCCTTTTGACTGAATCCAAATTTTACATAGTAAATTCTTTTTTTTTTTTTTATTTAATATTTTGAGACAGAGTCTCACTTTGTTACCCTGGGTAGAGTACCGTGGCGTCATAGCTCCCTGCATACTCTTGGGCTCAAGTGATTCTCCTGCCTCAGCCTCCTGAGTAGCTGGGACTACAGACATGTGCTACAGTGTCTGGCCATTTTGTTTTTTATAAGCTTGGGTCTCACTCTGTCTCAGGCTGGTCTCGAACTCCTGAGCTCAAGCAATCCACCTGCCTCAGCCTCCTAGAGTGAAAAAATTATAGGCATGAGCCATCATGCCCATCCTTTTAATAAGATAATTTGTTCTCTGAAGTTTGGATTCAGTCAAAGGTCATACTTGGGGATCTAGAGGGCCACAGGTTCCCCACCCCTTAGCCTTTTGTTAATATATAGCAGCAGCATGCCAATGGTAATGTTAAACAGTCTTTTTGTGGGAATTTAATACTTTTTAAATTTCAGATGATTATTTTGAACAGAAAGGAGGGGGAAATGCTAAATAATATATACACTTGCTGGCTAACAAACAGAAATAGTAGGTGTTACAAGAAAGAAAAATACATATAAAACCTTATTATTAATAAAAACTTAATGATACAATTGGAGCGAGCTCAAAAAAATATAATTGCAAATTTCTAATTTATCTCCCTATAAACTGACTCATTTAAATAGATAAACATCACAATTTATCTAGTTTTTCTGTGATAATTTTTGTAGTAGCCTTTTGCTTTTTACCTGAGTTATTTCTAAGCCCTGTGTCTCAAAGTCCAAAGTTAAACTTGCAGAATTGAAAATCATTTATTAGTAAGAATGGGTAGTAGTTATGAATAAAATGGGACCCTCTTGAAATGGAAAGGGGACACTGTTGATACTGATGTTGGACGAACAGCCAATATTTCAGAACTGTCTCAGGCAAATCAAGATATATAGCCACTCTTGCATGATTAAAATTAGATGAAAGCAAATGGCATAATCCAAAATAGAAGAATACAGTCCTAAACTCTATCAAATCTAAAATGAATGAATTATTTGTGAGGAAAATCTCTTTCTGCCTATACAAGAGAATAAGATAATATACCAAATATCTTAGCTAAAAGGTTTCTCTTTGTTTATTTTTTGATTAGTTTAGCATTTAGGCATCAATTGGGCAATTGAAAAAAACAGGACAATCTTTCCTTGGTTATCTAATCTTGGAGAATTTGAATATGAAATAATTATAACATTGATTTGGTATCTAAGGGAGTATCATGAACATTATTAAGAAAATATGAGAATGTTTTGTAAAATAGGTATCAATACTTTGTTATGCAGTGACACTCTGGTAACACTAATTCTGAGGAAACATTTCTGGGGTTGGTTTTTTTTTTTGCAGTTTTTGGCCTGGGGCCAGGTTTGAACCTGCCACCTCTGGTATATGGGGCCAGTGTCCTACTCCTTTGAGCCACAGGCGCCACCCCTCTGGGCTTATTTTTAACTCTGAAAAATAAGTTTAAAAATAAGAATTTTTATTTTTACCGTGTTTCCCTGAAAGTAAGACACTGTCTTATATTTGTTTTTTCTCAAGAAGACACACTAGGACTCATTTTCAGGGGATGTCTTATTTTTAGTAAGTATAATACAGCAGTCTACATTTGTTTAAATACAGTTAAGTCATCTTCTTCTGGAACCTGACAGGGGGAGCTGACCTTGTTGGTGGGGCTGGTGCTAGTTATGTGTGAACTCCTTCCTTTCCCCTAGCTGTTCGCACATGCGCAATAGGATGCCTGCTACCATAGTTACCACACGTGCATCTGCACAAGCGCAAAGGGCTCAGAGAAAGGAGCTGTGGCAGATAAAAGGTATTCCAGTCTTCCTTACCCCTTCGCCCTGAAATGCATCACTAGGTCTTATTATCGCGGTAGGGCTTATATTTAACAAATGCATAGAAATCCTGCTAGTGCTTATTTTTTGGGTAGGTCTTATTTTCGGGGAAACACGGTAAAAACTGAAACTGTTATTTTCCTTAAATACTTTCTCTTGTTAATTATCTCACTGACATAAATTCTAAATATAAACTGTTTGAATTTGAACACCTATTTGTGACCAAGACTTCAACTGGATATAGTACTTTAGTAAGGGGATCTATAAAGTTTGATAGACTGATCCTCTCTATGTTGAATAGGCAGGACAGAGCTCTCATCTGCAGTTTTTGTAGTCTGTATGGTACAAACTGCATGTTGGGGGTGATGTTCTTTCACTTTATAGATTTGTTTGTTATGACAGGTTTTTTATCAGATGTCAGTAAAGTTCCTTGTTCTAACAAAATCACTATATTATGTCAAATTTATGACAGATAAAAGTGAAGAGACTTGAGAAGGGAAATTTTTTTCCTCATTTGCACAGTGATGTTAACTTGGCTAGAGGGGAGATTTAATCTTTGTATAAATTATTAGAGATCTGTCGTAACAATCCTAGTAACAATGGAATGATATTTAAATGGAATTATAAACATTTTATAAATTGTAAGTACTCCTAAAAATTCATCTTACTTGGAAAAACTAACTAGATCTATGGGTGCTTTATCAGTGATTGTCATTATTTAGATTTCCTGTGTTAGTTTGTCTCTTATCATTACTGGTGTTATTATTATTGGTGGGCAATTTAACCTTCCACTGTTCTGTTCAAACTTGGTATACAAATTAGCATTTGCATTAGCCATCAAAATCATTTTATGATTTTGAAGAAATTATTAAATAAATCTGCCCATTTAGGTAATACTTAAAACCTGGTGACCACTCCCAACGAGAATGAGGGTGTTATATATGTGGATCAGATAATTTATTTTAATATTAGTTATAATAGAGAAGTACACTAATGTATAATTTTTCCACATTTGTTTTTCCGTTTTCTCACTTCAAAAGTCTTAAGTTTTTAAGAACACTATATGTTTTCTGAACTCCTAGTTCAGGAAGTTGTCTTGTAATTGCTAAATAAGAATATAACAAAGTATATCTGTAACAGTTTGGATTATTTCTTCTAGTAAAGATCAGGTTTCCACTGATGTTTAACAGGTCTCGTGCTGTGTTAAATACTTGGCAATTCTAAATTATGATTCAGGACTTAAAGGTGTAAACAGCATTCAAATAATGTATTCTGAACATTAATTGTCAATTATTTTGACGATATAAAAATTTCCTTTTTTAGTAAGTCATCTTGTATTAAGCTACTTAATATAATGTATTTCAAAATGTTCTGCCATTGCATCTTTTAAAAGAGTTCCATGCTTCATGTAACTGAAGCTGGACCTGAAATTAATCTGTGGTGTCATGAAACTATAAAAACGTGGAACAAGATAAATGACTTCTCATTACTATGTGATCTTCTGGAAAACTTTGAAATAGCAAATGACATGCATAAGGTATGCAAAAATGGGTGCCTAAAAACATGGAACAAAGTATTTTATAGGGTCAATAGTGTTCTCAGTAGTGTTTATATTGTTTATATTTATGATTTATAAAGCCCTGAATTATAGGATGTTGGATTTTTTACTGCTAAAGCCTGTAATGAGACTGTACTATAATGGACACATTAATTATTAGAAGTAATTTCTCCATTCTCAGCCTGCTAGTCCTAATAGTATTTTTAATATAAAGAAAATGCTTGTTTGTTTTATAAACTTTGATTGGAAAGGAAAGTTTGTTTTGACTCAGCTGTTATGATGTCATGGTAACAAGAGGGGGAAACTGAGTACAGAATACCTAGATAAAAGAAGTTGTGATATTGACTAACAAAGAATTATTTAAGTTTGTATTTTAAAATGTTTCACAAGAACAAAAAATATGACAGTAAAGGTGATCTTACCCAATGGGAACCATTTAATTGGCTAAAGAAAACTTACTAAAGAAGATAACAAATTTTAGTCCTATATGCATCATGATTAAATGTCATCTTTCTTCTTAACATTCATTAATTCCTTTTTTTTTTTTTTAAATCACTCTCCCTACCTTGAAAAGAATGGATTGAAGGGAATTTTAAGAGACCAAGAACCAGAGGGGAAGCTGTTGGAGTAATCCAGATGAGGGATAACAATAGCTTTGATTGGAATTGTAGCAGTGGAGATGGAAAGAAATAATATTTAGGGGACCTTAGAAAGAAGTGTTAGTAAGAATTCATGATTGACTGGATAGAGTGAGAAGAATCAAGGACAACACCCAGGTTTGTGGCTTAAGCATCTGGATATATTGACTAAGCTTAATGAACTTGGAAGATGACCAGGTTCTTTTACATGTATAATTTGTTTAGATGAAAGGAGAGAATGTGTTCTTGTACCTGTCGATCATAAAATGGAGATGATAAGGAAGAATTAGACACCTGAATCTTTAAATGTGGTGGTTAGAAAGTTAGGCCCAATGAGCCAACATATAGATGGTAATTGAAGCAAGGATTCCTTAAGATCACATAGGATGGGAAAAGGATGGAATCCTGATGAACTCCAACTTTTAGATGGGCAGGAACTTGTGAAATTAAGAAGTAGCTATAGTAGAAGGGAGAAATTTTATTTCTAAAAAATAAAGAATTGGGTGGAGGAGGGTGCCAGATAGAGAATGTTCAGGGGCAGCTCTCTGTGGTCTTTCCAATAATCTTATTTGACTACTTGTATTCTGTTTAAATTTGATTATCTTAAATCTGCTTTCTAGAAATGTCACCTACAAATTAAACTTACTTTTCTGCATTTTTTGCACTTTTTAAAAAGAATTATTATTTTCCAGGTTTTAATTATTTAATCAGCCAATTTATAGTGGACTTTTCTCCCTTCATTTTTGCTGTCTAATTCTTCACTTTGTAATTAACCTTGTGTAATAGATTAGGTTCAAAATCACTAGGTCTACACTTTTTTTTTTTAAGAGTCTCACTCTGTTATCCTTGGTAGAGTGCAATGGCGTCACAGCTCACAGCAACCTCAAACTCTTCAGCTCAAGCCATTCTCTTGCCTCCACCTCTCAAGTAGCTAGGACTACAGGCACCCCTCACAACGCCCAACTATTTTTTTGTTATAGTTGTCATTGTTTAGCAGGGCTGGGCCGGGTTCAAACCCACCAGCCCTGGTGTATGTGGCCAGCACCCTAACGAGCTATGGGAGCTTAATCTAGGCCTATGTATTTTATTTTATCTTATTCTAGTTTTTTATACAGAGTCTTCACTCTGTCACTCTGGGTATAGTGCTGTGGTGTCATAGCTTGCAACAACCTCAAATTTTGGGGTTCAAGTGATCTTCTTGCCTCTAGAGTAGCTAGGACTACAGGCACCCACCAAAATGCCTGGCTTATATTTCTTTTTTTTTTTTTTTTTTTTTGCAGTTTTTGGCTGGGGCTGGATTTGAACCCACCACCTCCAGTATATGGGGCCGGCAGCCTACTCCTTTGAGCCACAGGCACTGCCCTGTTTCTGTTTTTAATAGAGACAGGATCTCCCTCTTGCTCAGGCTGGTCTAGAACTTCTGTGCTCAATCAGTCCACCCGCCTCAGCCTCCTAGAATGCTAGGATTACAGATATGAGCCACTGTGCCCAGCTACCTATGCATTTTATTTTAAATTATCTTTAAGCCAGATAGGTTTTTCTGGCCTGACTGAAAAATAAGATTTTCCTTTCTTTTTTTTTTTTGAGACGGAGCCTCAAGCTATCCCCCTGGGTAGAGTGCCATGGCATCACAGCTTATAGCAACCTCCAAATCTTGGGCTCAAGCGAGTCTCCTGCCTCCGCCTCCCAAGTAGCTGGGACCACAGGCGCCTGCCACAATGCCCCGCCATTTTTTGGTTGCAGCCATCATTGTTGTTTGGCAGGCCCGGGCTGGGGATTTGAACCCGCCACCTTAGGTGTACGTGGCTGGCACCTTAGCCGATTGAGCCACAGGTGCTGAGCCAAGAATAAGATTTTCATAGTCTTAGCTTTGCTTGCAAAATTTAGGAAGAGAATGCTTTATTTGGGAGGGGCATAGTCCTAAAATACACACACAAAATATTCTGACTTGAACACTGTTATAAAAACATTAAATGTAAGGGATTAGATTATTGGCTCCTTAATTATTTCAGTAGATTAAAGTGAATAAACTGCCAGTTGAGACTTTTTTACTGGGAGATTTTTAAAAACGGGGTAATTATTTTTCCTTTAAGAAGTGCATGATAACTGAGAGCATTGCTAATGTCAAAGTCCAAATATTTTTAAAAAGATTTTATTTGATTGAATAACCATGTGGTTACTTAAAATTTTTTTGTACATATGAATATATGAAAGAGAAGGAGAGATAATAAAAGCACCAAAATGAAAACTTAAATGAATTGATTATTTCAACTCTGTCATGACCAATTTGTCAAGAAATTCTCTGGACTTCCCTGATTGGGGATGATTATATTTTGCAGAATTTCATGTCTTTTTTTTTCTTTTTTCTTTTTTTTTTTGAGACGGAGCCTCAAGCTATCCCCCTGGGTAGAGTGCCATGGCATCACAGCTCATAGCAACCTCCAACTCCTGGGCTCAAGCGAGTCTCCTGCCTCAGCCTCCCAAGAGGCTGGGACCACAGGCGCCCGC
>CAUYQV010133076.1:0-14607 GCA_963574575.1 Galagoides demidoff | reverse complement strand
GTCCCAGCTACTTGGGAGGCAGAGGCAGGAGACTCGCTTGAGCCCAGGAGTTGGAGGTTGCTATGAGCTGTGATGCCATGGCACTCTACCCAGGGGGATAGCTTGAGGCTCCGTCTCAAAAAAAAAAAAAGAAAAGAAAATTACCATAGACAAAATGATAAAGGAGTCAATCCCTCAAAAAGATACAGCAATCATAAATGTGTATTCACCATACAACTAAAATGAAAAATGTAGAAAGAAAAAACTGACAAAACTGAAAAGAGACATAGATAAACACACAATTATAGTTGGAGACTTTAAAATACCTCCCTTAACAACTGGTAGAATAATGAGACAGAAAATCTGTGAGAATAAAAGGAAACTTTACAATAGCAATAACCAACAGGATCTAATTGACATTTATAGACCAATTCCCTAAATAACAGCAGAACACACATTATTTTTAAGTGATTGCAAAATATATACCAAGATTGATCATATTCTGGGCCACAAAATAAACTTCAAATTTAAAATAATTTAAAGCATACAAAGAGTGTTTTCTGACATCCTAAATCAAACTAGAAATTAATAACAGAATGAGGAAAACCTTGACATTTGAAAACTAAAAAACACATTTCTAAATAATCCATGAGGAAGTTATAAGTGTAATAAAAACAACATTTATCTGAATTAAAATGAAAATACAATTTATCAAATTTATAAAACACAGCTAAAACAGTGATGACAGGAAAATTTATAGCACTAAATACACATATTACAAAAGAGGAAAGTCTCAAATCAATAAACTTCATTCCCATTTAAGAAGCCTAGAAAAGAAAAGCAAAATAAATTCAAAGCAAATAGAAGGAAGTAAGCAATAAAGAAAGGTTAAAAATTCAATGACAGAGAAAATAGAAAAACACCAAAAGAAATCAATGAAATAAAGAGCTGGTTCTTTGTAAACATCAATAAAATTGACAAATCTCTACCTAGACTGACAAAGAAAAAAGAAGACAACATAAAGCATGAAACAAGTTATATCACTAGAAGCTCTCCAGAAATCAGAGGGATTGGTTACAAGGGAACATTATGAGCAATTCAACACACATAATTATGACAACTAAAAAAATGGACCAATGCATCCAATGTGAAATAGATGATTTGAATAGCCTTATGATTATTAAGGTAATTTTAAATCATAATTTAAAAATTCCTCCCAAAGAAATATTCAGATCCAGATATTTTCACTGGATAATTCCATCGAATGTTTAAAAAGAATTAACACAAATTCTATGCAATCACTTCCAGAAATAGAAAAGGAGAGGGGAGATTATCTTATGCTAAAATCAGATACATAGGACAAAAATTGAGAATTATAGACTGTTATTCTCATGAATATTGATGTAAAAATCCTTAACAATATGTTATCAACTAGAATTCACTAGTAGATGAGAGGTATTACGCACCATGATGAAGTGGGATTTATGCACCATGATCAAGTGGGGATCCATGGTGGGTTCAATATTTGAAAGCCAATTAATACAACCCAAATAAAATAACTAGGAAACATCACCAAGAGATCACAATTTGAGCATGACTGAGATGAAACAAAGTTTCTAATCCACAGACCTTCAAGTAACATGGAATCTCACATGGACAGTGGTCTTCTGGGGATAAAATGAAAAGTGATGGCAGGAATGCTCATCCCTGGAACAAGGAAGAGGACTTTATGATTAGTGCTGATGAGTCTGCTTAGAGCTTGTTTGATACATTAAATGCCTGTATCAAAATATCTCATGATCACATGTACCCTATAAATACATATAACTATTATGTACCCATAATAATTACAAATTAAAAAGAAACTTTGTCTCTCAAGGGAAAAAATAACCCTTGGCAATAAAATAGCCAACAGGAAATGGGCAAAATATACATACAGTTATTTCCCTTTTTTGTACACTATAGATATTATATATTGTATTCTTACAATATAGTAAGCTAGAGAAAAGAAAATGTTATTAAGAAAGTCACAAGGAAGGAAGAGAAAGCATATTTATTATTCATTAAGTAAAAGTGGATCATCACAAATGTCTCCAGCCTCATTGTTTTTAGGGTGAGTAGGCTGAGGAAGAGGCAAAGAGGAAGGGTTAGTCTTGCTGTCTCAGAGGCAGCAGAGGGGGAAGACATAGAGAAAGGTGACAAAACTGAGAGTGACAGAGAGTTAGAGGATGATGAGGGGTTCTTAGGGAGAGTCTGGAGAGTACAGCAAGAAGGGGAGACAGGAAAGGCAGGCACACTTGGTGTAACTATATGGAAATACGTTGGAATTTCCATCTTTTTTACATCACTAAAAATGTTTCTATATGGTATTAATCCCTCTTCCACCAAAAAATACATACAATCATTTCACTGAAGAGATATGTAGATAGCATACAGATGAAAAGATGTTCAACCTTATAAACCATTAGGAAAAGGAAAATTAAGCTATAATGATGGTTAGGCATGAAGGCTTATGCCTATTATCCCAACACTTTGGGAGGCCAAGGTGGGAGGATTGCTTCAGGCCAGGCATTCAAGACCAGCCAAGGCAACATAGTGAGATACTGGTCTCTTAAAAAAAAAAAAAAGTCTCTATTTTTCTTTAGGGATGCATAGCATTCCATGGTGTACATATACCACAGTTTATTGATCCATTCGTGGATCGATGGACACTTGGTCATAATTGCCAGATCATTTACTTTCAAGGTAGAACTCCAACTTCAAAGAGCAGTGGCATTTTATCTACTATGGGCCATCTGATGTTACCTAGACTCATTCTTGGTTGTTAAACTATAGAGGGAGGCCTTACTGGTACCCAGCAGATAGAGACTGGTGCTACTATGCCCTACATAATGGACAGCACAGTCCCCCACAACAGAGAATTTTAACATCCAGAGTGGCAGCAGTGCTAAAATTGAGAAATCCTATCATAGAGGATGACCAGGAGTGAACCTGCCACCCCTGCACAGGTGTTGAAAGTGGAAAATGAGACAGTGAGATTTAAGATGGGTTATTGCTCACAGCACAGCAGACGGCTTGAGTATTGGCCTGGATCCACTGGTCCCTCCACCCATCCCCAGTCTCATGGGACAACATTATGAGCCTAGATGAATGCTAATCGAGCAGTGGGTTGTGTCACGGCTGAGGACTGCAAGGCCTAGGGCTTAGAACGTTCTGAGAAAGCAGCCAACACTAGCTAGCAAGCTCTCCAGCTCCCTTTCCTTGCAGAACAGGAAGTTACACAATAGTTGCAGTGTGGTCCCTTTGACTTGTTTAGTTGTCCATGCAATAGAAATGGTTTGAGATCAGAGGATAGATGAGCTTATAGTTTGACAAACTCAGCAAGAATACACAGGGATACCAGGAAACAATCAGGACTGCCTCTCTAAACACTCATAAAGAAGGCCCTATAAATAAGTGCCAGTCATATTAAGGACCCATTTATCTCTACTTTTCATGAAAATTTCAGGTAAAATCACTATTTGAAGTAGTGGTTTTTCATATACTGACTTTTAACTTTATAGGGGAAAATGCTGGTTAGTTGTTTTTCTGTGATAAAACATATAGAACTCCTAAGACTCTTTCCAGTTCTCCTTGTTGTCTTTTGAACACTCTGGTCATGTCTGGAATGTTCTTCTACCAGATAACCTGGTGCTTCTCTTCTTTACCTCATAGAGGTCTTTGCTTATAGACTACTTCCCCACGTAGCCCTTTGAGCCAGCCCAATAAAAGCACTACCCTGGCCTGGGTGCCTTGGTTACTGCCTGTAATCCCAGCACTAAGGGAGGCTGAGGAGGATAGATCACCTGAGCTTAGGAGTTCAAGAACAGCCCAAGAACACACAGATAGTGAGACCCCTATCTGTAAAAATAGCTGGGCATTGTGGCAGGCACCTTTAGTCCCAGCTACTTGGAGGCTGAGGCAAGATATTTGCTTGAGCCCAGGAATTTGAGATTCCTGTGAGCTATGACATAATAGCACTCTAACAGGGGCTACAGAGTGAGACTCTGTCTCAAAAATAAAAACAAAAAACTGCCTACCTACATATATACCCAGCCCAACTGCTGATCCCCTTTCCTTGATGACTTTTTCTTTCTAGTGCTTAGTCTGGTGATGTGCTACTTGTTTATTGCATTACTACAAGAATGCGAGCTTCAGTAAGTCAGAGATCTGTGTTTGTTTTTCCCATAATAGACCCCTAGGGCCTAGAAAGGAGCTTGGTATATATTAGCAATACAATAAACATTCATTAAATACATGATTGGGTATTTTAGTTTCATTGTCATTACTTTTTTTTCCTTATGGTTTCACTGTGGTATTACAAGAATTCATTTATTTTACTCACTATGCCAAAACTAGTATAAAATACAGCATTACCATTAATATCCTAACTATCTCCCTTTCTTCAGATAATGCTATGTCTAGCATTGACATCTTATATATATTAAAAACTATGCCTTTCCAAAATAGTTCATTCACTTATTACATCTTTAAAAATTAATTTTGAGCTACCTTTAATTTAGTAGAGAAGTTGCAAAATACTACGTATAAATTCTGTATATCCTTCTGTCTTAATCAGTTTGAGATGCCATAATGAAATATCATAGACTGGATGACTTACAAATAGCAGAGATTTCTTTCTCACCAGTCCTGGAGGCTGGAAATTTGAGATCAAGGTGCCAATAGGACCAGGTTCTGGTGAGGGCCCTCTCCCAGGCATCAGACTACTGATTTCTTATTGAACCCTCACAGGAAGAAAGGGAATTAGAGCACTCTCTGGCCACTTATTAGGACTCTAAGCTCATTCAAAAGGGCTGTACCCTCATGACCTAATCACCCCCCACTAAGGTTCCATCTCCAAATATCATATTGGAATTAGGGTTTGGATGCATGAATTTTGGAGGGACACAAACATTTAGTCTATTGCACCCTCACAGGTTTCCCTACAGATCTTAAATAACTGTACTGCAATTTTAAAACCAGAAAATTAAGGTTGACACAGAACTATTAACTAAAGATTTTCATCCATTTATTCACAATAAGTTTATTTCCTGTGTCTTCTCATTCTCATGTAGCCAGTAAAAATGGCTCATTTTTTTCCTGTGTTTTAACATTTCCTTTCCATCCATATGGGCATTTGCTAAATTTCTGTGGAGTTATCAAATGTATTTTGGTAAGAAAATAATATGTGTAGCTATATTTTATAGAGAATTTGATTATGTGTCAGGCATTGTTCTGTTTATTATTTTCTCCTTTAATCCTAGCATGGGTAGAATTAATGCTCACATTTTTAATGGAGAAAACTGACGCTCAGGTTTAAGGAATTCACCAAAGATTACCAAGGTGTGAGAATCTGAAAAACATATGTGAACTTTCAATATTTACAGTCTTTATAGTTGGAAAGTTTATTGCCCAAATCATTCTTCACTGAAATAATCTTACTCTATCTTTACTCTCATCCCTGCTCCCATGACCCACTTTCCTTTTTTCAAATAAAGCATTGCTTTATAAACATATTAACTTTCCTTGACTCCTTATTCTGTTCATCATTTTTTATTTATAGTTCTGGAGACCAACTTGAATGAAAAGTAGGCCAGGTGCATTGGAACATGAGTCAGATTTTAGGACTTATTCTATGTATATACTATAACCTAAACATAGATCATTATAAATCACCTTAATTTCTGGATCGTTGTTTTATTTTTTGTAGAATATAGAAGCTAGACTATATGGATTTTTAGCTTCCTTTATCCCACAAATACTGAGTTCTTCACTAGGTTCCTGCCTAACTTCATTACTACCCTTGCCCTTGACTCATTGCTTCAGTGCTGTAAGTCTATCCGTGTACCAAGAGGATTGTGACTACACATGTTTTCTGAGATATTTCTGGAAAGTGTTGTGAGAGGCTTAGCACCTTTAGCTAAGTGTTTAGGGCACCAGCCACATGCACCAGGGTGGGTGGGTTTGAACCCAGCCAGATCCTACTAAACAGCAACAACAACAACAACAACAACAACAACAACATAGCTGGGCATTGTGGCTGGCTCTTAGTCCCAGCTACTGGGAGACTGAGGCAAGACAATTGCTTAAGCCCAACAGTTTGAGGTTGCTGTGAGTTGTGATGCCACCGCACTCTACCGAGTCTGACATAATGAGACTCTGTCTCAAAAAACAAAACAAAACAAAACAAAACAAAAAAACAGTGTTGTGAGAGAATTATTATTGAGATGTGATCTCTATTAACACATTTACCTAAAACACACCATGCATTTTGTCCTTCCTTATTTACTCCAAGTATTTATCTGAGTCTGAAAAAGTTTTGTTTGATTTATGTTCATTGTAAGCTCTGGGAGGATAGTCACATGCAATGACACATTTGTTCTTTGCTGTGGCAATTATAAATATAACGAAGGTTTGCAGCCTCTGGCTTTTCAGCTTAACTTGAAATTTAATGATCAGTATCTTTTACTAAACGTGATGTGTAAGCATTGTATGTGTTACATTGTTATTTTTATACATTCAGTAAAAAGTATCAATTGAAGTGATGCAACTTTTTGAATGTTTAAATGACCAAATGTGAAAACATGGAACATATCCGAAAATATAGCTCTAAAAAAAAGTCACTTTCTATGAAATTAAATTGCTCAAGTGACCACTAATAGAATTGCCTCTTCAACCAATATGAAAGAGATTGAGTAATTTACTATTGATGAAATAGGTTCCACAGTATTTTATTTCTACAAATTATAACCTAATTCACAAAAATAAATGGAGTACCCAAGAATAGCTCTGATATTTTGTGTTGAAAAAGTTAAAACAATTTTTAGCTCTGTTTTCTCTTGTTAAATAGACAGAATTGGATAGTAAAAGGGTGTTAATGGAAATGACTTTCCACCAATTCACAATTAGGATTCTGATATTTTACCATTTTTTAGCAGAATATTATAAAATGAGTTATGTATTCTTTTTTTATTAAATCATAGTTGTGTACATTAATGAAGTTATGGGGTACAATGTGCTGGTTTTGTATACAATTTGAAACAATTTCATCAAACTGGTTAACATAGCCTTCATGGCATTTTCTTAGTTACTATGTTAAAAAGCTATAAATTAGTTTCAAAATAGGTCTGTGTACATTGGATACTTTTTCTTCCATTCTTGTGATGCTTTGCTAAGAAGAACCTTTTCCAGCTCCATCCATGTAAACTTATGAAGGAGGTAAAGTCTCCATCTTTCTTTAAGGCTGCATAATATTCCATTATATACATATACCACAATGTATTGATCCATTCGTGAGTTGATCGGCACTTGGGCTTTTTGCATGATTTAGCAATTATGAATTGGGCTGCAATAAACATTCTGATACAAATATTTTTGTTTTAATGTGGCTTTTGGTCTTCTGGATATATACCTAGTAGAGGAATTGTAGGATGGAATGGCAGGTCTATTTTTAGTTCTCTAAGTGTTCTCCAAACATCTTTCCAAAAGCAACATATTAGTTTGCATTCCCACCAGCAGTGAAGAAGTGTTCCCTTTTCTCTACATCCATGCCAACATCTCTGGTTATATATCTCTAGGACTTTCTTAAATTTGAGCCTAATTTGTTCTTTGCAACATATACTTTGCAGTTGTTTCATCAGAAAAGAATGTAGATGAAGAATGTTCTTTTGCCTAGTGTTTTCAAATCACAGGTATGATGAAGATGTATTAATCAGGGTTCCACAGACACACAGAATGGATAAGATATATAGAGAGAAAGAAAGAAAGATTTGTTTTAAAGAATTGACTCTCGTGATTCTAGAGGTTAGAACGCTCAGAATGTGTAGGATATGCCAGCAGACTAGAGACCCATGAAAGAGTTTATATTGCAGCTCCAGTCCAAAGACAGACTGGAGGCAGGATTCTATCTTTCTTAAGGATCTCAGACTATTTGTTCTAAAAACTTGCTACGGATTCTTGAGGCAAATCCACCTTATGGAGGGTTACGTGCTTTACTCAAAGTCTGCTGATTTAACTGTTCATATCATTAAAAAAATACCTTTGCAGAAACATCCAGACTGATATTTCACCAAATATCTGTGTACATGGAACTAATCAAAATTAACATAAAATTAACCACCACACATACCTAGGTGAATGATGAGCTTTAAGGTGTCGTTGCAGAAATCAATGCAGAATTCCCCTAAGAACAATAACTTGAAATCCAGAAAATATTTGTGGTCATATTTGCATACCAGTTTGTTAGCTTTACCTATATGCATTTATTAGTGATTATCAAATTATGGGTTTTTCAGGACCTTTTCTTAGGGGATAATCTCCAAGGATCTCTCACATTTCTGTATTTATTAAAGTGAGACACTTACTGCCTTTTTTCTGAAATATCTTCAAGGATGTCTATGTAGAAGAGTCTTGAAAGACAGAGATAGAGTCTTCTTCCAGGCCAAAAAGCAGGCCTGCTTACTGCCTATTATAACACGGTTGAGATTCCTAAACTGAAAATTCTTTTGTCCTGCCACCCACTTTGTGTGAAAGCATCCATAGGGGCCCTTCCCCCTTGTCCCAGGGGCACTTTGCAGTATAGGGAAACTAACCCCAATCTGCTGACAACCATGCTGTTTGTTGTACAACGTAATAAAGACTTGCATTCTCCTATTAGCAGCTATGAAACAAAATCAGGCCAATTTAAAACATGGAAGTATGGTAAAATCTCAGTTAACCAATCTTTGCATCTTTTATTTTAATGATTACTTTAGATTACTTTATTGATAACTATGATGCATAGCATGGCTCTATACATGAGTTCATTGTATTGGAGATGAAATAACTGAATATCATAAAGAGATGATGTGTATCTTCTCATCCATTGGAATTGACGATATGCTCTTGATAATACAAGGAAACTAAGATCCTTATATGTACTCTGCATATTCTTTGAATACAACAATGAAGTATGTGGTTCTTACCAAATACGAAATCATGACCAGCTTGTGAGGCTTGTGTAGTTACCCTCTCTTACTTGGAATGAAAATGAAGATGAGAAATATCAGCCTTAGCTGGTCCCTAGGGACAGATGATATAAAAAACTTTAGTCTATGACCACAGACCCTGAAAACCTCCAGAGATAGCAAATTCATTAAACAAACTTTTGCTGCCACAGTATTAATTAAATGGAGGTCATTCACTCAAGTCAGATAAAGAAGAGCTGTGATGCCTTAGGCCATACTGAATAACACAAAGAGAATTTGTGTTAATTGAACTAGAAGAATAGGAGGTGGGAGACTTGTCCAAGTGCTGACTCTGAGGCAGAGTAAGGCATTGCTGGCCCCGGCATGTCTACCTGCTGACTCAGGCAGAGTAAGGCACTCCTGGCCCCGGCATGTCCACCTGCCGTCTGCAGGTCTAGTTATTTAAGGCACATCATACTCTGTACTCTTTTGTTCCAATTCCTAAAGTGATGTCCATGCTAAGAACCCTAAATATACCATGAGTATACGTGGATAAAGTAAAAAAAAAGTAAATGTTGTGTTTTTATAATTTTAATTTGAGGGTACAATTCCCAACTAATTGCTTACTGTATTAATCAAATAATTCTATAATACATCAGCACTTATGGATCACTCTTTGGAAGTCCAGATTATAAACTTAAAACTAAGCCAACTAACTATTCATAACCTCAGCCTTTTTCTTTTAAATCATAGATCCAAATTAAAAGTAGGAGATTATATTTTAAATATATGTATAATATCTAAAAATCCAACCTGTAATAATGTTTCAGTTTTAGAAATACATTATTTTGTCAAAATAGCTCTGTTTAAAAACCTTATTTTGTCAAAGTTTTAAATTCATTTAAAGAACATTACTATTTTATTAATTCCTTTTAAATCCACATCATTATTCTTTTTAATTTACATAAATTTTATTTTCTATTATTCATCCTTATTTCCTTAATAGTAGGTATTCCTTGTAGGAGGAAAACTAATAGTATTATTAGTTTTAAGAATTTTTCACTTAAGTGAACCATGCAATTAAGTACCAAGGGCTACCTTTACATGTATGTTTAAAGTACTACTCTTATAGTATTCCATTTATACAAGCTATTCTGAAATTACTAAACCATGTTTACATTCTGAAATTACTAAACCATATTTACAAAGGAAAATGTGGAAATTTTAAATAATATTAGCAAAAATACAATATTAATCTTAACTAGAAAGTGTAGGAAAAAGTCTCATTATCTGAAGTATATAGATAATTCTTTCACTTAGTATGGAAAATACAAACATAATCTTAATCAAAAAATTTATATAAAACCATTATCTACTAGAATTTCTCTTTTTATTGGAGAGGTATGAACATGTTGATAGTACATGTCTATTGAAATACGAAAAATGGGTATAGGATGGGGAACCTGCTGCTTTGAACCACATGCCTTCTGTTTCCTTGAGTGCAGTCTTTATTAAAAGAGATTTGTAGGTTGGGTGAGCTGGCTCACTCATGTCTGTAATTCTATCACTCTGGAAGTCCAAGGCGGGAGGATTCCTTGAGCTCAGTAGTTTGAGACCAGCCTGGGTCTCTATTAAAAAATAGAAAAATTGGCTGGCACTGCTGTGGGCACCTGTGCTACCAGCTACTTCGAAATCTGAGAAGTTGGATCACTTGAACCCAGAAGTTTGAGGTGGCTGTGAGCTAGGCTGATGCCTTGGCACTCTAGCCTGAGGCTACAGAAGGAGCCTCTGTCTCAAAAAGGGCGGGGGGGGGGTGTTGTTCTGTAAAGTTTGATTCACAGATCAACCTCAGTTGAAGGGCCTTGCTTGGAAATCTGGAGGGGCCACATCTGGCCTCAGATCCCTCACCCAAATGCAGGACTTAACCAAGCCCCTTTGAATAAAGTATCAAATGTATTATTAGTTCTTCTACTGGCTTCATATTAGTACTGAGTACATTGGAGGCTCCCACCTAATGGGTACAATGTAAACTGTTATATGCCACACTCACCTTTGGGCACAGGACACAACTACAACAGAAACTTTACCTAACAAATGCAAACATTATAACCTAATTGTTTGTACCCCCATATTTAATCTGAAATAAAAACAATAATAAAGTATTAAATGTTTGTAAGACTAATTCTATTCCTATCTTAGGTTTCTTTCTACATTGTAAGTTAATGAAAAGCAGACCAAATAATATGGAAGCAGAATGTTGCCTTTATCAATGGATATTTGTGAAAAAAGGGGTTAATTGATCATTCGTACTTTATTCTATAAGACAGAAGCTTCTTTCTTGCCCCATTAAAAATTACCAAAAAGATTCCTAATTTGTATATAGATCCTTACATGAGTTTTCTTATTTTAAAATCTTTAGTCACCTTTATTCTTTCTGTAAAGAAAGAAAACTCAGAAAAAACAAACAAAACATAACAAAGAACATAATAAAAAAATGACTCTAAGGAAATTGTTTATTACTATGTGAATAGACAAGAGAGTTAGCTAAAGGGAAGATTATACGGTAGTAATAATAAACTATTATAATACTAATAATACTAATAGCAACTTTCATATAACATCTTCTATGTGCCAATCATTATTTTAATAACTTCACTTATATTTATTTCATTTAATCTTCAAGGCATGTCTATAAGTTACACACTATCATTCTACTCATTTTAAAGACCAGCGAATTCAAGAGAAAGGTGAAGTAGATAATGAGTGGCAGAACTTGGCAATGTGTTTCTAGAACTTGAGATCACACACACCATTTATAGCATTTAAGCATTTCACTTTTTCAAAAACAAAATAGTTAGATCTTGTCTCAGAGATAAGATTCTACCAAATCCTGCTCCTTAGAAGTCAATTCTATCGCATTAATATTTCTTCATAAGTGACTCTGCATGTACTATTTTGAGTAAAGTTGGCCAGTGGTAAAAAATGCAAGAAAATATTACCAAAAAATCATTTTAAAGGAGAAAAACATAAGCTATAATTTACTCCATTAAGTAGCACTGATAAGTAAAAAAGCCAGAATAGATGTACAATTATTTTTTTTCTGATAGAAGTATGGCTATTATAGAATACTTTGATCAGTTAATTTCTACTTATTATTTTATTTTTTCCAAAGTCTCTTTTCCAAAGTTCTAATTTTTTTTGAAATTATCTGTTACTTTCATTTATAAATAATAGTTGTCTTTTTTTGAGATGTACAGTATTTTTAATCCTGACAAATTAATAAAAACTAGCATATACTGAGAAGTTACAATATTCTATTCTAGTGCGCAAAGTGTTACATACAGTAGCTAATTTATCCTTTGTCATCACCCTATGGAGAAAATGCCATTATTATCCTTATTGATGAAAAAATTAAGGAGCAGAGTGACTGAGCTGCTTACCCAAGTATCAGAAACATAATTTCCATCTCTACAGTATTTAACCTGCTTCATATGGAAGAAAAAAAATCTCAAGTCATATGTCAAAAGAGAAAGTTTTTAAAAATTAGAGGATTATCCAGCATGAAGATTTCCACACTGGAGTAGTTTTAAATGTAATCCAATTTTTGAAAACTAACAAGATAAAAATCAGCTACACACCATGATAAATAAAAAATAAGAGTAAGAAATTACACTTTCTCCATTAAGCCAGAACAGGAAAGTGCTCAGTAAAATTGTTTTAGTAAGTAAAGATAAAATTAAACTTTTTCCTAAGCATAGGCACAATTAACCTGCTAAAATTACTCATATTGGATGGTAATAAAGCAGGCAGCTTACTGAAATTGAGAACATATCCTATTCACTATAATGAGATTTTCAGTTAGATCAAATCACATTTTGTATTAGTCATCCTGAATCAGAGTACATGCTGATAAGCAGAAAGGGTTATAAAAGAAAAAAAAATTACCAGAGTCAGAAGGACCATGACTAAAGAATAAAATAAAACCTAATATTTGTTACGTCTGGGTGTGAGGATGTGTGGTTTCTAAGCAGTGTGTGAATACACAGCTCTGTCTCTAATATGCTACTAACTATTGTCCTGTCTGGTAAATCACAGTCCTGTACTCATACCCAGGACAGAAAAAAGTCTGTGTAACAGACTTCCCCAGTTAAAAAATAAATAAATAAGAGAGAGAGTTCACAGTAATTTCACATGCAATGAAGAATGGAACTGTCTTTATTACGTTGTGGACCATTTGGAGCATGGTTTACGAAGTGGCAAAATGTAACTATGCGGTTCTGAAGGTTTCCACGCTGGGGATCAGATGGCGTAGGTTTTTATCCCATTTCTGCTGTTTCTTGAATGATAATAGACTACAAGCAACCGCCTTCACTTGGCAGTGTTAGTTTCCCCAGTTGTAAAATAAAGGGTTTGGATTAGCTGATCTCATAAAATTATATGTTTACAGTATCATTTGATTTTATCATTGGCTGATTCTTATAATACAAACATTTAATGGGGTTCTTTTAAAAAATATGTCCAAAATATCTGTAAGTATTGATTCTTTGAGGTTTGCTCTTGATGCCATTCTGAGATGAAAGGCTGTTCTGGTCTTTCAAACGTGTGCACCTCTTTCATTCTGTGCAAGAGGACATTCATATCATTTTGATTTCTTAGATTACATATAGTGCCAGTGAATTTTTCTTCTTAACAGTCTTTATTACTGTTTTTTTTCACTTATTTTCATCCTTTTTCACTCATATCACTTATATTTTACTGATTTTCTGCTGGATCCTGTCTCAATTACAACAAACCAAGGTTCAATTAAAATATTTAGCCACCATGATTAAATTGTCAGCACTTGACACATGGAAAAATCCATGCAAAGAGAAAGGATGTATTGGCTCGGCACCTGTGGCTCAAGTGGCTAAGGTGCCAGCCACATACACCTAAGGTGGCGGGTTCGAATCCAGCCCAGGCCCTTCAAACAACAATGACGGCTGCAACCAAAAAATAGCTGGGCATTGTGGCAGGCACCTGTGGTCCCAGCTACTTGGGAGGCAAAGGCAGGAGACTCGCTTGAGCCCAGGAGTTGGAGGTTGCTGTGAGCTCTGATGTTATGGCACTCTACCCAGGGGGACAGCTTGAGGCTCTGTCTCAAAAAAAAAAAAAAACTTCAATTAAAAAATACAAAAGTATATATCCTTTTTTTTTATTTATACCATGGCAATTTATTAACGCAAAATATAATGAGGAGTCCAGTTCGCAGACGGTGACCACAGCGACCCCCCTTCCTGCGGGTGCTGTCAGAGGGGATGGGGGTGACGTCCTCAATCCGCCCTATCGTCATACCAGAGCGGCCCAGGGCTCGGAGGGTTGACTGGGCCCCTGGTCCGGGAGTCTTGGTCCTATTTCCTCCGGTAGCCTGAAGTTTGATGTGTAGAGCAGTGATGCCCAGCTCCTTGCACCTCTGGGCCACATCCTGGGCAGCCAACATGGGAGCATATGGTGAGGATTCATCTCAGTCAGCCTTCACCTTCATCCCACCAGTCACTCGGCAGATGGTTTCTTTGCCAGAAAGATCAGTGACATGAACAAAGGTGTCATTGAAGGATGCAAAGATGTGGCACACACCAAATACATTCTCTCCTTCAGCCACCTGAGG
>CAUYQV010133073.1:0-12213 GCA_963574575.1 Galagoides demidoff | reverse complement strand
GCAGCTGTGACAGTGGTCTGCTCTCACAGTGGGCAGCGGGCACCTGTGACAGTGGTCTGCTCTCACAGTGGGCAGCTGTGACAGTGGTCTGCTCTCACAGTGGGCAACTGTGACAGTGGTCTGCTCTCACAGTGGGCAGCGGGCAGCTCTGACAGTGGTCTGCTCTCATAGTGGGCAGCGGGCAGCTCTGACACTGGTCTGCTCTCACAGTGGGCAACTGTGACAGTGGTCTGCTCTCACAGTGGGCAGCTGCGACAGTGGTCTGCTCTCACAGTGGGCAGCTGTGACAGTGGTCTGCTCTCACAGCGGGCAGTGGGCAGCTGCGACAGTGGTCTGCTCTCACAGTGGGCAGCTGTGACAGTGGTCTGCTCTCGTGGGCAACTGTGACAGTGGTCTGCTCTCACAGTGGGCACTGGGCAGCTCTGACAGTGGTCTGCTCTCACAGTGGGCAGCCGCAACCGTGGTCTGCTCTCACAGTGGGCAGCCGCAACCGTGGTCTACTCTCACAGTGGGCAGCGGGCAGCTGCGACGGGGACCTCATTCATGGCCGCTGCTCCTGTCACTGGCACCCAGGGCACTCACAGGTGCAGATCAGGCTGCAGATGGAAGCAGAAGTCAAGGGGCTTCAATTAAGTCCCGCCTTTCCTTCTATCACATCCCAGCCCCCCTCATTAGAAGAACCCACCCCAAAACCAGCTGTCAGGGGTGTCTGGGAAACGGAGTCCTTGGGAATCCCACCCCAGTGGACAGGACAGGCCTGGGTGCAGTACACTCAGACAGGAACAGGCACACTGGAAAATTACACCCATTCAATAAACAGGCTTGTTGCTGTACTTCCAGCTCTGAATCCTCATTATTGCCCTCAGCCAGATAATAATAATGATGATAA
Source organism: Galagoides demidoff (assembly GCA_963574575.1). Lineage (NCBI taxonomy): Eukaryota > Metazoa > Chordata > Mammalia > Primates > Galagidae > Galagoides > Galagoides demidoff. The sequence goes on along the minus strand of CAUYQV010133073.1, from coordinate 11,324 downwards.
TAAAGGGCGTGGACGTGGAATTTGGGCATCAAAACCCTGACTGAATCCTAAATATTTTGCCAAAATCATATACAGCAAATTTACTACCTGTCACTCAAATAAGAGGAATTTATCACTTTTGTATTAAACACATACGGGCAGACACAGACCTTTTGTAAAGCAGTAAAAGAATCTCCTGTGATCCGACTCTAAGAACATAATTTGATGGGCCTCTTATAAGGAGGTGATTCCTGAGATTCTGCTGAGTCTTGTGCCAAGGAGAGGCCAAACTCTGTTCAGAGATGGTGACAACTGAGAGAATGAAATGAAGTTTTAAGGGGTGGGGGCTGTCTCATTTTCTTCTGAGAGGACAGGAAGGAGGAGATAGGAGGGGAGGATTAGAGGGAATGGGGGAGAGGTCGATGAACTTTTAAGAGCAGAGATATTTAATATTCCACTGGTATCAGGAGGCGGGGCAGTTAGGAGGTAACTATGTTTACATGAAGTCATGTGAGGGAAGTCCCCGGATGGGATTACTGTCCTCATAAGCAGAGGAAGACGCCAGACCACTCTCCTTCCCCACCTCCTTCACTCCCCACCCTACCCATAACCTGAAGACACAGCAAGAAGGCGCCGTGTGCAAACCAGGAACTGGGCCCTCAGCAGACACCAGGTCTGCCAGCACCCTGGTCTCCGCCTTCCCAACCTGCAGAACTGTGTGGAATAAACGCTTGTTTTTATCCACCCAGTCTATGGTATTTTGTAACCACAGCCCAAACTCTCTTTTGCAGTGTTCAAGGCTGCTGGACATAGCTTTCATCATCAGAAATGGAAAACTTAAAAATAATTCATCAACTTGATTTAATAATTTTTAATCCAGTTTTGATTTTTATATATTTATTAGAATACACAATCCCATGAAAGCAAGCTATTTTAGTTAAAAAATAAAAATCTAGAAAATAATTTAGACGACCAACGACCACCAGCAGATTTTCTCCGGATCGCCCCGGCTTGTGTGCGGGCACAGTGCAGGTTAGTGACGTCTCAAACATGAGCAAACTGACAGCCCAGTGATGCCTCTGCCGGAACCAACCAGCTGAATCCTCAGAAAGCAGAGTTTTTCTGTTCTGTTTTGTGTTTCTCTAAAATGGCACCCAGTTTGCAGTGGTAAATTGTTTTTAAATGACAGGTTTTCCGAGACCAATAATGCGTGAATTCTGTTCTTGAAGATTAGTGTTGTTGTGCACTCCTCTATCTCTGTGGAAAATAGTGGTGTCGGGGATGTTACAGCACGTGGCAGCCCTGGGCGGCCCTGGGCATCCGGGCCTTGATTGGTTTCCCAGCTCTTTTGTGGGGAGTCTGGATGAACAGAGGTGGTTTGTTTTGAACACTTTGTATGGCTGCAGGCCCAAGAACTAGTCGGGCAGTGCTGAAGAGAGGAACGGATTATAGGCCCCTAGACAGCTCCTCAGAGAACTTGTATTAGTAAATTGGAAATCACACACCTAAGAAACAGCAAGGAATGCTATTGTAAAAGTGGTTTAAAGAAACTATTCCCTAAAGAGAAAACTCTCAATGCTTTCTCGTAGTTATTCACATACACGGTTATATAACAAAATTTAAAAAAAAATAATGCTTAAAAGTCATGTCTTTAGAGCAAAAATACAGGTATCTTAAAATATATGAGAGAAGGTTGTGGTGGGCTGTTAACATACAATTTGCTGGACTTTATGTAGAAATGGCAAAATTTTAAATGAAGCATCTAATGTGCCTTTTTTTTTTTTTTTTGTCCTTACTAACGTCTCAGGAGTAAGAAGAAAGCCAATACATTAAAAAATTAAATTAGGGCTCGGCATCCATAGCACAGTGGTTACAGCATCAGCCACATAGACTGAGGTTGGGGGTGCAAACCTGGCCTAGGCCAGTTAAACAACAACAACAACTGCAACAAAAAAAATAACCAAGCATTGTGGTAGGTGCCTGTAGTCCCAGCTACTGGGAGGCTGAGGCTAGAGAATCACTTAAGCCCAGGAGTTTGATGTTGCTGTGAGCTGTGATACCACAGCACTCTACCGAGGGCGACATAGTGAGACTCTGTCTCAAATAGACTATGTAACAGAAGATAAAAGTAAGCTTTCATTTAGTATTTAAAATAATAATGTTCTGCATTTAAATAAAAGTCCACCTTAAAATACAGCATAACTGCAGTACTATTCACAATTGCCAATAGTTGGAATCAACCTGAGTGTGTATCAATAGATGAATAAATAAAGAACTTGTGCTACGTATACACAACGGAGTATCACATAGCCATAAAAAAGAATGAAATCCTGCCATTTGCAAGAACAGGAACAGAACTGGAGCATTGACGCTGAATGAAATAAGCCAAGCACAGAAAGACAAACCCCACCTGTTCTCACACGTGGGAGCTGGGTGTTAAGAACAGTGGATCTCACGGATGCAGAGAGTAGAGTAATAGTTAGCAGCGGGTGGGGGGATAGAGTGGAGATGGTTCATGGGAGCAAAAATATAGTTGGATAGGATGAACAATAGTTGATAGTCCAGCAAAGTGGCTATAATCAACAATAAGTACAGATATACTTAAAAATAACTAAAAGAGTGGAATTTGAAAATTTCCAACGCTAAGAAATGATAAATGCTTGAGATGATGGATATGCCCATTACCCCGTTTTGATTAATACACAGTTTATGCCTGTATGAAAACATCACATATACCTTATAAATACATACGACTGTTATGTACCCATACTTAAAAATTAAAAATATATAGATTAAAAATTCTTTTAATACAGCATATGCTGACATTAGAAGAAAATCAAGTTTTCTCTAACTTTATGGAAGAGACAAATGTACCCAGAGGAGGACTGTTTATTCTGCTCTACAGAACATTCACTAAGTGTTATAATTTACACATGATGTTCTTATGGTCAAACGTCATGTATAAAATATGTTTTAATATTATTAAAAATAGTGTGGGGAAATGTGGGGTTTAAATTTAATTGCTATCCTAAAAAATCTTAGAGATTCCAAAGTAACACAAATGTCCTATATAAAAAGTAAATGAAAAAAAAATATTTCTTATCCAGGAAAATCCACTTGAGGTGACAAATTGACTTCAGATTACAGAATTACCAGATGTCACTGAGGCTATTCTAGAGGAGAATCTGCCTTCTACCCTTAAGAAGATAAAACATAGACTGAAGAACTTCTGCCTTGCTCTTCAGTCTCACAGAAGATACGACATTTATTAGGAGCTGTTCTACCTTTTATTCGAAACTCAGACCAGCGGCGTTCACTACACACACACACTCTCTCACACTCACACACATACGGACACACACACTTAGATACACACCCTAACACAAACACATAAACACACTCACACATACATACACACACACTCAAATATACACACACATATACATACACACACATACAAACACATACACACATATGCACACATACACACACACTCAAATATACACACACATACACATACACACATATACATACACACACTCACACATACACACATTCACACACACTCATACATACACACACACAAACACTCACACATACACATACACACACACACACTCAATATGCCCTTTTTTTTGACAGTCTAAGGATCAGACACCATCCAACCTGTCCCCAATGTCATCTGAGCTACTCTACATTTTACCTAAAACAAGTTAATCCTGCACAGGTTTGGAGCACGCATCCAGAATTACAGCTGAATTTGTAGTCTAGAAATTCTTAATCTAATAAGGCCCATCAAGCTTGGGTCCAAAGCGGGGGCTCCCGACTCACTGCCTCTGCGGCCTGAGATCACCCCTCATGGCTCCGAGGCCCAGTCTTCTCCCTGGCAAAGTGCAGGGGTCGCACGGTGTGAGAATTAAAGACGCCCTGAGCAAAGCACCATCGCCAGGACCGCCGAGGGCTTGGTGCTCAACTGATCACACTGTTAATGTCTTGGTGATTTGGGGACCAGATTCTCTCAGTTTTACTATGTACACAGAGTCTTCTTTTGCCATTAAAAAATTATAAATTTTTGAAGGGGGGATAATTTGGCCGCCCTATCACGGCCCACCTCTTCTTCGAAGGTATTCTGCAGCCTGACTCTATTGGGGTTGAAACGCACAGCAGTTGGCTAAGGCCGCTGTATCAAAGCACCGCAGACTTAGTGGCTTAAGTGACAGAAACACTGTTACCTCATAGTTCTAGAGGCCAGAAGTCTGAGCCCGAGCACCAGCAGGCTGGGGTCCGGCTGAGGAGGCTGCGTCTCTCCCCCTCCCAGTCGGAGGTTTTCGGCATTCTTCGTCTTGGAGAGCCACCACACTGCTCTCTGCGTTCATCGTCACGTGGCTTTTCCCCGTGTGTGACAGTATCCGAATTTCCCCTTGGTACAAGGGCACGAGTAATGTTGAATTAGAAGACAGCTTACTCCAGTCCGACCTCACCTTAACTGCTTACATCTGCAATGGCCCTGCTTATATATAAGGTCCCATGCCAGGTTCTAGGGTTCAGGACTTCAACATGGGGATTTTGGAGGACACATAACCTGTAACAGAAGGCTATTATTTCTCATTATTTCCATGAGCTTTCTGGACTATAAACTCCAAAAGAACAAGCACTACCTAATTATAACTCTGGCCGCCAGACGTTTTACAGTGCCAGCAGTCTGCACTGGAGCGTGAATCTGTAACATTATATACATAGCGGAAAGGCTCTGACCTTCCTACATAAAAGTCAGTCTTATTCTAGGATGCCGTCTAGAGCAGTCGAAGTTGAAACAACACAAGGAGAGTCCCAGCTCAGAGGCTCTCACTCTGGGGCACAGCAGGCTGACCTGAGGGGCAGGTTGGACCCCGAGTGGAGCACGGAGAGCCCGGTGGTCCCTGCACTACCAGAGCCACCCTCAGCTCACCGACTTGACATCCGCAGGACCCTGGTCCCTTCAGAGGAGGCTGCCACCTGCTCCACCTCGCTCCACCCTCTGCCCTGGCTGCCTTCGACCTGCTTGGTCCTGACCCTGCCCTCCAGGTTGGATCCACCGCCATCCGCACGGCCCCATTTCTGGCTCACAGGCCCTGCTCAGAGGCCCTGCTTCCTGGTCCACCCCCGGCCAGCAGGCTGCGACCTGAGAGGTCTAGGGTGACTGTTTCCGTGGGTGCTGGGCAGGGCATGGAGAGCTGCGACTTCTGCGGGCCTAACCTGGCATTCACAGGACCCGGGTGCCTGGGGGGCAGCCTGCTGCTCACTTGCCCAGACGCCATCCTCAGGGCCCCGACTCCATCCCCAGCACACCAACTCCATCTTCAGAGCCCAGATCACCCTCTCTGTGCTGGGCCCTGTCCCTGCCCTCCAGGTCAGATCAGCTGTGTCTGCACAGCCTTGCTTGTGTCTCAGAGGCCCTGCTAAGAGGTTCTGCTTGCAACCCCCTCCCAGTCCCAGCTCTGATGCTCTCATGCGGCAGCCTGAGGCTCTGTCCCGTATTCCTCCAGAACTCCTGCCAGGCCTGAGACACCCTCCCCAAGTCCCCAACGCTGTGCCTGAACCTTAAGACTTCACCCCAGAGCCTCTGCCACCAAGGCAGGGCTGGAAGAGCTTCTTGAAAGTCCAATGCCCCATCAAGGACTGCCCAGCCTCAAGCCACCAGCACACTGTGAGCTGAGCCTTTGAGCAAATGCCTATAGCCCAGGAACCCTTGACACCTTGTCCAGCTGCTGCAGCTACCTCTGTGGAGAGAACCTGGGTAGGGCAATCCCCACACCACCAGCCTCGGCAAAGAGGTTCTCATCCAGTTCCCAACTTGATTATCCGACAACTATCTGGAGAGTTCACAGCAAAGAGCAGGAGACCTGCAAACCTATTAACCTGCAATTGAATTAAGAGGTTTCAAGTGAGAAAAACCAACAAAAGAACCCTAGCAGCAATGAAAAATCAAAACAGATCAACACCCCCAAGGGACCACAACAGGGCTACCGCAGTGAACTCCCACCACAAGGAAACTGTTGAAATGACAGAAATGGAATTCAGAATGTGGATGGATGGAATTAAAGAGAAATTCGAAAACCAAAAAAGAAGCCCAAAAATTATTTCAGAAAACTAATGAAAAAGTCGCCAAAGAGCTTGACAAAATTAGGAACGATGTAATAGAACTAAAAGAAATGAAAGAGTCATTCGGAGATTTTCAAAATACAGCAGAAAGTTTCAGCAACAGAGTAAGCCAAAGAGAAGAGAGAATGTCAGAGCTGGAAGACAAAGCTCTCAAGATGACCCAATCAGTTAAAGAGGCAGAGAAGAGAACCAGGGCAGAGCAGTCATCCAGAGACACACAGGGGTACAGAAAGGGAACAAAATGTGAATTACAGGCATCCCTGGGGCGATTATGGTGGGAAACTTCCCTAGTATCGCCAGAGATCCAGACACTGAGATACAAGATGGTCGTTAAACTCCGAGAAGATTCATAGCAAGTAAGACATCTCCAAGGCACACAGTATTCAAGGGCCAAAGTAAAACTGCAAGAGAAAATTCTACCAGCCATAAGCAACAACTGACCCACAGGGGAAAACTCATCAGCCCCTCACGATAACAGCAGACTTGTCCTCAGAAACCTTACAAGCCAGAAGGGAGAGGGCTCCCATCTTCAATCTTCTTAAACACAACTGCCAGACTAGAATTGTGTATCCTGTCACGCTTAAGTTTCGCATTTGTTGGAGAAATTAAGTCTTTTCCAGACAAGCAAATGCTGAGGGAATTAGCCAAGCCCAGGCCCGCCTTATGGGAGGTATTGAGACCTGAATGATACACCCACCAGTGAAAAAAAACCCTAAAGCTAAAAGTCAGAGCCCAGTCCCCGCGGTGGCTCAAGAGGTACAACAGAGCCATGAAGCTCTACTCAACAGGAAGAACAGAAATCCACCCCACGTATCAATTCTTTCAATAAATGTGAATGGCTTGAACTCCCCACTCAGAAACAAACCAGAGATCTTAGAAGAGCAAAAATACTGAAGAAACACAAAATTTCCCAGAGCAGAAAGTTGCTAGTCTCTAGATGGAAAGGGCCAAGAAACCCCACAGAGGAAGATAAACACCAAGAAATTTCTAGTCATCAGAGATAAAATAAGAAAAAACACTCTGATAAAGGGCAGATAACCAGCAACTACAAAGATGTCAAACAAATCAGCAAGACAAAACAGCAAGGCAATTTTAAAAGTGGGCAGAAGACGTGAACAGAAGCTTTTTGGAGGAAGGTAGACTCATGGCAAACATACGAAAAAAATGCCCAAACTTTCTAATCGTCAGGGAAATGCAAATCAAAACCATAATGAGGTATCACCTAACTCCAGTGAGAATGGTGTTATCAAAAAATCCCCAAATAACAGATGCTGGCATGGATGTGGAAAGAAAGAGGTACACACGGTTGGTGGGACCACAAACTAGTACAAGCTCTAGGGAAAGTCGTATGGAGATACCCCAAAGAAATAAAAGTCAACCTACCATTTAATCCAGCAATCCCACTGGTGGGTATTTATACAAAGAAAAAAACGTTATTTTACCAAAAGGATATATGCTCAAATGTTTACATGGCACAATTCACTATCAGGAAGATGTGGAACCAACCCCAGGTGCCCATCAGCGTGAGTGGGTTAATAAAATGGGGTGTATGTATACCAGGGAGTTCTAACTCAGCCATAAAAAAAAAAGAAAAAAAGAAAGAAATGGTGAACTAGCACCTTTTACAACAAGCTGGATGGAACTGGAAATCATTCTTCTAAGTGAAGTTTCCCAGGAATGGAAAAGCAAATACCAGAGGTACTTACCACTAAATTGGAACTGATAGATCAAGACTTAGGTTCACATATGGGACTTAACACTCATCAGAAATCTAGCAGGTAGGAGGAGGAAGTGGGATGGGTAAATTCACACACTAAAAGTACAACACACATCTTCAGGGTGAGAGGCACACTTGTAAATTTGACTGAAATGCTACAAAAGCAACTATGTAACCAAAACATTTGTGCCCCCATGATATTCTGAAATAAAATAAGAAAAAAGAAACACCACAGTTTATGTCTTAAATGTGCTGTTTACTTTTCATCTATTGCAATTCACAGGTGAGCTAAAAATCACTTCATCGACAAGATGGGATTTCAGAAACCTTAGCAAAGGAAATTAAAAACACAGCATAACTTGATCAGAACCCTCACAACAAGCTGCAACTAAAGATGTGACCATTTTGATCCTGCTCCAACTATGGGGCCCAACTCTTGGGCTTGGAACAATCTTTATTATGATAAAATTTTCTTTGGGTAGTACACCTCTCTGCGCCTCCCAGCCTCCCAATGCCCCCTCCCGGAGGCAGCCCTTGCTACCAGTTCCTTTAATCTCTGAAGTTAAAATCACTGATACTTACAGACTCACACAAAAGATGGCAAGCTGGGGCTACATGTGCCTGGCTTTTTTTCTCGCTAACTTGTATCTTGAAGATCCTGCCTAATCAGCAGTTTCACTTGCCATCAGGGCTGTGTTTTCATTGCATTACACGGTCGTGATCCCTCTTGGGTAGGAATTTTATCTGTGTTCTCACAATACTATAATGTACCCCTGGCCTACAGGCCCGTATCACTTCCCCTCTGCTGAGGAACAGGAAGGCAGGGTCCAGACCACAACACAGTATCAAATGGAAGGGCAGAGGGGCTTCAGCTGGGCTTTCAATGGCTCCATTGTACTGGAGAAGTTGTTAGTGGGGGGGGGGGGGAGGTTAAGGAATGGGGCTTCCCTCTCCAGCCTCTCTTACTAGTTTCTTTGCTCCTAAAATTTGCAAATGAAAGAAATGATAACTTTCTTTCTAAAAATAAAATAGTAAAAATTTGTCTTGAAATCCAAGTTTGTATGTATGGCTGTTTCTGATTTCATACTCGTGAGAGTTTGCACACATAAAGGGGTCACTTTGCCTTTGCTAAAGCTCTTTTTCTGTGTTATTTCATTTTATTTCATCCTCCCTCGTTTTATCCTGCCTTACTCCAGAATAACGGCTTCAGCAGTACCAAGACTCTAGCGTCATGGGAAAGTGTGCGTGACATTGGTTGTTTTATCTCCTTGGAAATTTATAGATTTTTAAAATATTAAGAAAGTCTCTCTGCCTCCAGAAGCAATTTGTGGGTTAGTCCTTGAAAGTGCTTTTACAGATTTGCCCCTGTTTCGTTCAGTTGGTTAATTAAAAGTTACAGAATCTCCTGTGTCAAATCCTTTGGCAGATATTTAATAATTCCTTTTCCTATAATATTTGCCATCCTTTTATTATAAAAGTAATACATTATGCATTGTAAATTCTTTTAAAAATACAGACAAGAACTCCCCATTTAGTTATTCATAACTGGTATTGACATTTTATCATGCACTCTCTCAAATCTTTTTCGGCACACAGCATACATTTATGTTTTCATAAACTCGAGATTATGTTGCTGCTCAACCAGGTTCATCTTTGCGCTGCCCAGGAGGAAGCCAATACCCAGAGACAGTGGAATTTATGGCAGAGAAAGAGTTTATTCTGCATAGAAGTGGGGAGAAGGGAGGAATTTCTCAAATCTGCCTCCCAGAGAATTGGGGAGATAGGGTTTTTAAGCATAGTTTGACAGGCAGAGGATTGGGTAATTAGGTTTGCTAATTGTCTAAGGCAAAATTGTAGGGGTCTGAAAATTTTATTATAAAATTTTTATTATAAAATTTTCAGGAACTTCTTATTTTGTCCCGGCTCCTGGAGTCATGACCTCAGTGGAGTGGGCAGTAGTAGGTATGGGCTGCCGGTCTGGGAGGCTCAGCCAATCTACTGGAATAAAGGGCCTGGAAGACATCTCAGAAACTACCGCTAAGGTTCCAATCAGTGATGTAATCTATAGAGAAAAGGTGAGAATCTTTGTAACTACCAGCTGGGGGGGGAGGGGTTAATAAACTGTGACTGCCGGCAAACAGGGTGGTTCTCCACAGTATTATCAGTATTATCAAGCAAATGAGGGGACAGTGGTTGATTATTATCATTATTTTAGCTAACTCAGCTCCTTCACAGAATTTTGATTGTCATCACTGTTTTTACCGGGCCTATCCCTTCAGAGTTTTAGGGCCCCCACTTAGTTCTCACCCTGCAACCTTTCACCAATTTGTAAGGGTGGCTTCAATTACACCACATATACTAAATGGCAAACCGCATTTTCTACCTCATCACATATAGCGAACATTTGTACATCATTACATCATTAATTCTATAGCACAATTGTTAATACCTGCAGTGAGTCCTTCATGGGGCTGGAGTGTGATTTATATTAAGTTCCCTGTCGTTGAATGTTTAGGTGGTTTGTAGTTGTTAAGCATTCAGAACAATGTTGCCCCTAAGGATTTTTGCACCTTCCGCCAAATTACCCTCAAAAATAATTTAGCATTTGTTTTCAACATTTGGGAGCATGAATCTCTTTGAGAATCTAATGAAGTTGTCACCTCTCCTCAGAAAAAAATGAGTAAATACACTAAAATGTTTCATGCAATTTAGGAATTCTCCCTCTAGAAGAACCCCAGGTTGCAAACCATTTTACATCCCTGTTGGCAAAATAAATACTACTTGGCTCATGCTTTCATTCTGGAGTTTTTTGAGACAGGGTCTTGCTGTTGCCTAGGCTAGTGCTTAGTGACATCATCGTAGCTCACTGCAACCTCAAACTCCACTTCATTTTTAAATTTTACTGATTTGATAGGTAGGTACTGATTTGATTACTCTTTTCTTAATTAGTACCTTTGTACTGCTGAGAAATTTGAACACCTTTGTTAGAATTTGATAGATCATATATTTTTTGTACATTGTTTATTCAAAGATGTTATATAATGATTCACATTATAAATGTTAAATTTTAAAAAATTAGCACAATGCTGTTAGATTAGCGGATAAATTGGAAAATTGGAAAATTGGCATTTCCCGGGCTGAAGGAAAGGCGTCGTTAATGATTCCGATATGTCATGCCGGATTTTTTCCACTAGAGGGCAGTGCTAGCTCATTTATTACTCTATTTGGCTTCTACAGCTCCCAAGATGGCTCAATTTATTTTCAGTAAAATCATAGAATACTTCTGAAAAAATACTTAAACATATTACAGAATTAAATACTTCATTATGTATGTAACACATTTTTTTTTTTTGAGACAGAGCCTCAAGCTATCCCCCTGGGTAGAGTGCCATGGCATCACAGCTCACAGCAACCTCCAACTCCTGGGCTCAAGCGAGTCTCCTACCTCCGCCTCCCAAGTAGCTGGGACCACAGGCGCCCGCCACAA
>CAUYQV010133070.1:0-22506 GCA_963574575.1 Galagoides demidoff | reverse complement strand
AGCAACCTCCAACTCCTGGGCTCAAGCGAGTCTCCTGCCTCCGCCTCCCAAGTAGCTGGGACCACAGGCGCCCGCCACAACACCTGGCCATTTTTTGGTTACAGCCATCATTGTTGTTTGGCGGGCCCGGGCTGGGGATTCGAACCCGCCACCTTAGGTGTGCATGGCTGGCGCATTAGCCGATTGAGCCACAGGCGCCGAGCCATAGTTAACTCTTGATACACAGAAAAAAAGATCTTCAGCTTTTAAAATTAGGGTGTTAGTCAAACTACTTTTTGATCTTTTGATTCTAATTTTTCTCTTTAGGAAAGAATATTAAGGATTTGTTTTTTTAGTATGATTAGTTTATAATTTAGTATGTTCTTTTTCTTTGTCATTTTCATCCATTCATGGGTATGTGTTCTGTGTTCAGTCCTGGGAATACTGAGGGGATTGGGACCTCTTCCTTTTTGTTGAAAGGATAGACATTGATTTAGCAAGAGAATAATGGTTTGGATTAATTTTTGGTTTGTTTTAAATAAAATTTATATAGGTTTGCTTTTATAAAATTAGAAAATAGCTGGGCACATTGTTGTAACTCCAGATACTTAGGTGACTGATGGGAGAATTGTTTGAGACCAGGAGTTCAAGGCCAGTCTGAACAACATAGTGAGACCCTTTCTCTTAAAAGAAAAAAAAGGCTTGGCGCCTGTGGCTCAATCGGCTAAGGCGCCAGCCACATATACCTAAGGTGGCGGGTTTAAATCCCCAGCCCGGGCCTGCCAAACAACGATGGCTGCAACCCAAAAATGGCCAGGTGTTGTGGCGGGCGCCTGTGGTTCCAGCTACTTGGGAGGTGGAGGCAGAAGACTCGCTTGAGCCCAGGAGTTGGAGGTTGCTATGAGCTGTGATGCCATGGCATTCTACCCAGGGGGATAGCTTGAGGCTCCGTCTCAAAAAAAAAAAAAAAGAAAAGAAATATAATTTAACAAATTCTTGTGAAAAATTTCATGACCTTTTAAACAATGACAGCAATCTACTAAAAAAAATTCACTCAAATGAGAAATATGCCAAAGAATAAAATGATACTATACGTCATTTTTAATGTATATTTGTAAATTGTACTTATGTTGTAATTTTAAAAAATGATAATACTATTTTTGCATTCTATGGAAATTTTGTTGCTCTGTATAGACCAAATTTATGATTAAGAACCACTACCCCCCCACCCCCCCACCCCCCCCACCCCACCCCCCCGGTCAATGGTGTCCCGCTTTACCAATGTTAAAATCTGGTCACCTTATCTGTGGACCTCCCCACAGCTGTCCTGTGACCAGGCCACCTGCATAATGAGCTGTCTCTTATCTGCCCCCAGTCCAGGCTTGGCTTAGTGGTGGTAACAAGAATCATCTGTTTAATTCCTCCTTGCCCTCAGTTCTCTGGGGCCCAGTTGATGAATGGTGGGTCAAGGAAAAACAAATCTCTACTTAAAGGAGGGTGTGAAGTATAGCTTTCCTGAGGTGGTTGCTTCTTTCCCCATATATGCCATCTAGGGGGGGCCTCTGAGTGGCAGATGCCCATATGCAGTCTCTGTCCCAGGATGCAGGATAGGTGGGAAACCTCGCCCTGGCTAATCTGTGTGCACTGCACTGCTGCATGTGGCTGTGCGCGGGCAGACCCCTCATGGCAGGGCGCAACACCTGCACTCTGCACAGTGCCACTGCCTCCAGGAGCCCAACCACTCTTCCCACACCAAACCTAAGGACACAGCACACTTCACAGCAATCCCCTCTCCCCCTTTGACATCTCTCGCCATCTTTTTAGGATCTTAAGTCTGCTCCCCAGCTACATGCTTTGTCCTGCCCTTCCAGGAGTCTTCTCCAAGCTGAGTAGTGTTAGGGCTTCCAGCCTCAAGTGGATGGAGGTGGCAAGGGGAGCCACTGGAGTCCTATCACAGGGCTCCCTCTTTGATGCTCCCTTCTCTAGAGAGCTGTTTGTAATAAACTGGAAAAGGTGGGGATTGAGGGGCCACGCATTTGGCTTTTCAGTATTCAGTGCAACTAAAGAACTGGGGATATTGAACCTTAAGGGGAATGAAGTTAAGAGCATAGAGCTTATGTTTGCACATCTCAACAGCCACTAAGTGTGAGTGGTAGAAGCTTTTCCTCAGTGATTCTGGAGTTGAGGAAGAAGGATCAATTGCTGAAGTACCAGGGACATAGCTTTTAATAATTTTTTATAAGAATCATCAACAACTACACCTGTCTCAAATTGGAACACGCAGTGATGTAAACTTTTTGCTACTTCAGAGGCAAAAGAATGTGTGTGGTTGAGATGTTGAGCAAGGGGACACAAACTGACAGATTAGACTGTGTCCAAAGTCCCTTGAAAATTTTAATTCAAAGATAGAGGAGTTGAAAACCAATACAACTTGTACAATTATGCTGAGGAACCTAGCTCTGAATAGAAAAAAGTAGCAAGAAGAGGTTCTAACATGGAAGGCAGGATTTGTTTCAGATGGCAAAGACCTGAGAACCTTCATAGCCGACAGCACTGGAAAAAGGAGAAATGCTGGCAATATAATCTACCCTTCAGAGCAATTTCCCAACAATTTGCTAGAAGCAACCAGGTAAGGCCTGAGGTAGCCTGACTCCCCCAGCTGGTCATCACTGGATGGTAACAGCTTCTTGCCTACACGCCTTAGAAATACTGTTGGGTGTTTGTGCTGAGATGAAAAGGAGGCATCACTTTCGATATTTCTCAAGCTCTAAAAGTGAATTTTACCCATATACCCTTCATTCATTCAAATATCTAACCATAGCTGTGCACTCTGGGAGGCCTAAGTGGGAGGATTGCCTGAGCTCAGGGGTTCCAGACGAGGCTGAGCCAGAGTGAGACCTTGTCTCTAAAATAGCCAGATGTAAAAAATAAAAATTTAAAAAAAAAAAAAAAGGCGGCGCCTGTGGCTCAAAGGAGTAGGGCCCCGGCCCCCATATACCAGAGGTGGTGGGTTCAAACCCAGCCGCAGCCAAAAACTGCAAAAAAAAAAAAAAAAAAAAAAAAAAAAAAAGCCAGGCGTTGTGATGGGCACCTGTATTCCCAGCTACTTGGGAGGCTGAGGCAAGAGAATCCGCTTAAGCTCAAGGGTTAGAAGTTGCTGTGAGCTGCTGACACTGTGGCACTCTACCGAGGGTGACATAATGAGACTGCCTCAAGATGGCTGTGACCTGAGGATGACTCTTGACAATACAGTTCCATCTGTGTCTACCTTCTCCATCAAAAACACAAAGTGACTAAAATTGTTTGCAGATGGAAAAACTGATCTAACTGCACAATGCATAGTAGGTGGAGTCACAGAACTTCCAAACCATTTCTTCACTGAAATGAGAACTTCCAGAAATTCTGGGACTTTTTCTTGATGACAAGGTCATTGAACACATTGGCATGTACTCCAACTTACACACTACGAGTAAGGGTGTAAATCTTGGCTCAACTAGCTCCGAATCAAATGTTTTCTGGGAATTATTTTTTAGAGCGCGTATGTCTCAGTTCCTAGAAGGTGTATGTTCTGGAAACAAAGTACAGATGTGCATAATGTACTTGTTAGTGCAGCCATGAGGCCATGAGACGTGACCAATTTGAAACTATACTTTCTAATTTGCAAGTTGATGACAACACAAATTTGGACCCCATGGACGAGTTTTCCAAGTTGTGACCTCTTAGAAGCACACTCAATGAGAGACCTATGAAATTTGCTCCAAATAAAACACATTTCCGCTTTGATGAATGCAGACAAGTTGAAAAACAGTTTCAGTTTGTATGTGGTCATCACGGGTACAATTTATTAGAGGAAAGTCCATTCAGTGTGGCTGTAAGTTTTGGTGTGGAGCAGCACATCTGGGCTATGTTAGCTGGTTTCAGCCATATCAGGGCAAAGCCCCAAACACTGGACATGAGGACTGTGGTGTCAGTGCATCACTCGACCTTCAGTTTAGGGAGGCACTTACAGAGGCACATCCTGGACAATACCACTTTGTATTCAATAACTTTTTGCCAATATTGTACTTCTTGATAATCTCAGTTCAATGGGACACCAGGCAACAGGTAGTGAAAAAAGATCGCACTGACAAAAGTCCATCGGAATCACATGTGGCTCTGAAGAAACAAGAACAAGGCACGTTCAATCAGCGAATTGATGGCAAAGGCAAAACTGTCTGCAGGTGGTATTGGTATGGATCTCCTGTGTCTTGTCAATTGTTATTACCAGAAACTGAAAAAGACCAGCGTGTATAACCATTTCATGGGAGGCATAGACAGAGCTCATGAGAGGCAATGGTATTCAAGCCCTCTTTCATTCTGTTTCATGTTGGTCTTACAAAACACTTGCCAACAGCATAAAACAAATCATGAGAAGCCAGTGCATTTTCTGGACTTTTGTTAACATGTGGTATGCCA
Organism: Galagoides demidoff; assembly: GCA_963574575.1. Classification (NCBI taxonomy): domain Eukaryota; kingdom Metazoa; phylum Chordata; class Mammalia; order Primates; family Galagidae; genus Galagoides; species Galagoides demidoff. The sequence goes on along the minus strand of CAUYQV010133070.1, from coordinate 18,072 downwards.
TTATCTGGAGACCTCCGGTCATCCCCCCAAACTTAGCTGAAGAGGAAGACCTTCTCAGAAGTGTAATATTGACTCATGTTATGGTGCATGAATCATAGTATAGTCTAACAGGGAAAACAAACAGTGTGTGCTGTTTTTCACCACTTTTCGATGTGAAAAATGTAACATTGCCTTACATGTTAATTGTTCTGTTGAATATCACATTGAATAGCAGATGCCACCACCTCTAGGGATAAGCAACCTAATTTTATACATCATGTACAACACAGCAGTGGTTTTGCCTAGTGTTTAATTTTTTGGAGCACCAACTAATTCAACAACGACATGTAATAAATTTTTTTTCTCTTCAAATTCTCGTTCCTTGAATTTTTCTGGGTAACATACATGAATTTAGTGCAAACAATCCATAAATTTCAACCTCTAGCATAAATGAGTTAAGACTAAAACTTCAGTGGTATTTACCATTTAAAGCTAAGTTGGAAATCTGCACTTCTGAAGGTGCCAACCTGTGACTAGGAGCAAGTGCTAACCCCCAGGAAAGGCCCGACTGGCAGAAATTGCGTGTGGTCCTTGAAGCTATTTGACAGCTGTTTAAGAACCACTAAACTGTAACTGATATATTTGTTTAAATTTTCTGTATAATGTGAAAGACTCATGTTTAATACATGGGTGATTTATACCTTGAATCATTTTTTTAAAGAATTATTTCCAAGCAAAATTTTATTATGGTGGTAGTACCTAATTTGTTCTGTGTTTAACATTCTTGGGCTTTGTAACACTTAAATGATCAGACAAAATAATTATTTTCTACTTATTATGTGTAAGATGAGTTGCTATTTTTCTGATGCCCATTCTGATACTACTTTTCATGTCAAGTATCTGTATGCCCAAATATATTCAATCTAAATCATTACTCTGTAAAATAAACAGTAAACCTAAAGGAGAGAGCTTCTTTGCAGAGAGAGAGCTCTGTGCATTCACTGCTACCATCACTCGCATCACCACCCACCCCTGTCCTGTGCTCCTCCCCCTGCCTCCAATTCATGGAAAAACTGTCTTCCATGAATCCATTCCATGGGGCCACTGTCCTCGATGTTTGCCCTGTCCTTTATTTAACCCACAGCACTTGTGGACACAGTTTACATAGCATAGAACCAGAGAAGACGAGGAGCTTCAGTTAGAAAGGTTACACAAGCTATATAACCTATCTTATTACATAGCTGCAATTAATAGCCATGTTCTAAATTATGATCTGTAGTGATAATGAAATCTACTGAAGCTCAATGAAAATTAGGATAAGTCAAGTTCGAATAATAAGCATCCTTTTATTTGCTGACATCATTACAAAAACAGATTACATTAGCAACAAAAAGTGTTTTCTTAAGTTGAAGTCAGAGCAAATTACTCCCCAAAATGTTAAGTAAAACTGTGTACAACTTCAGTATTAAAATGTTAAATTTTACATTGTCTTTACCACTTTGATCTTCTGAACAATTTTATTGAGCAAAATAAGATAAAAGATTACATGTTTATCTTCAGGAATGTAAAGGTCTAATTATTCAAAGTTTTTATTATAAAACTAAACTCTGAAGATGTCTACAGAGTTGGCTTTTTTTTTTTAATTTTTCTCTCTGTAAATCAGTAGTCTAACAAGGATTAGAAAAGACAAAACTCTGTTCAGTGTTTCTGACAAAGTAGAAAGGGTGAAAACATAAATAAGGCTTTAATTTGGCAAAATATAATACAATGCCTTTTTCAACCTCGAATGAACATTTTCCAATTACTTCACTCTGTAAAAGAACAGAAAGAAATCCATTTTAAAACAAAGCAACAAAAGGCAACCAGAAGACATCTGTCAAATGCTGCAGGTACATATTTCATTTGATCTTACATGGTGCTTTCACAACTAGGCTCAAACAGCTCATACAAATGGTAATCAAAACAAGAGAAAAAACTCAGAATTCGGAAGAAACAAGCTTTTAGGTGGATACTGTAAAATGTGAGCCAAGTCTTATTAGAAAACATTTAAGAGAATACCATTAGGTATTCATTTTTTATTAGTCCTGCTCAAGAGAATTAAAGCTAAGGTGAGTGAATAGCACTGGAAAGAGAAATTTATAACACTCCACCCATGAATAAATGTCAGACACAGATTTTCTAAGGTCATATGAAGCTTTCCAAACCAGGTAAGATGACTAAAGAAATTATACTTCAAAAGTCATTAAACCAAAAGGAGTTAACCAAACATAGCATGTAAATTTTCATTTGGATCCTGCTTTGTCAAAAATAGCTAAAAGCCTATATGGGTATAGCTATTAAATCTAAAAGTCTATTTTGGGTACTATTGGAGAACCTAAGTATAGGTTTAATACTGGATATTACAGAAACATTGTTTCATATTTTTGGATTTAATAATGGTGGTATGCATATGGTAAGATAATACCTTGTTCTTAAGAAAGGCATACTGACTGAAACTTATTGCTGAAACAGTTTAACATCAACAAAATATGTAATGACATATGGAAAGCGATAAAGCAGGTGAGTTAACAGGTGTTGAGTTATTCTTGCAACTTAGTGTGTGAAATTTTTCAAAATAAAAAGTTGAGAGGAAAAGAAACAGTTAAAAAAAAGCAAAGTTATTTACTAGCTATGGTTTTCTCTGATTAAAACAAGATTAACCGTAGATCAGCAAGTCTGGATAGCCCACTGGTATGTTAAACTCAACACATGACAGAAAATGAAAACCTGATCCATATGAAATTCAAGTGTTGGGTATGGAAATAAAAGAGTTTTGATCCGGAACAAAACGTTCGTATACACGCCCACACACACACCCCCATCTCAACTTTTTCAGGTAACACTGTCAGTCTCTACAATTCACTTCTGACAAACTAAGCTTTAGGAAAAAGTCAGAATTGACTAAAGAAACTTGGAAGAGGCTATGAGCAAGGCATCACACAGAATGAAGAGAAAGGGAAATCATGACAAAGGGAATCAAGGTGCAGATGCCTGAATTAAAGAGAAGAAAAACCCCGATGCACTAAGGAGAAGCACAAGCCCTGGACTAGACCACCTTTTTTTTTCTTTTTTTTTTTTTTTGCTGCAGTTTGGCTGGGGCTGGGTTGGAACCCACCCTTGGTATATGGAGCCGGTGCCCTACCCACTGACATAGGCGCCGCCCTAACCAGACCACTTGATTTAAATCTCCGCTCACCCAGCTAGCAAGAGCCATGTGACCTGGGCAAACAAAAGAATCTCTCAGGTCTACTGTTAAACAGGAGTAATAACAGCAATAACACCTACCTACCATAATGCCCAGGATTGCTGTGAGATTAAATAAGTGCCAAATTAAATGAGCTTCAGAAGCGCAGGCACACCTGCCAAGTGGCAGCTGATAAAACTGCCCTCCTCCCTCCACTGGACTCCTCAAACTGGCTCTGAGGGAGGGAAATGCGGGAGAATGCGGTTTTCTGATTGGGTCAGAAATATACTAAGAAACAAAGCAAATGTGAAACATTAAAGAAAGCAGTTACCTAGGAATAGAGTCCTATAAAACACCAGTATTGCCAATGATGTCACTCAATCCCCCAAAGAAAGAGGGAGGATGGCAGCAGCCCACCCCCTTTCTGTGATGACTAGGAAGGGCAAATAAGAAAATGGCAAAGATTTCCAAAAGAATTAAGAAAGGTTCAGGTTTCCACAAATTAAAAATATAAAAGCTAAATAGGTCTACCCCACAACACTCAAAAATGCTAATACTGCAGAGGAGACAACAGCTGGAGAGGCCCCCACAAGCACCGCCAGTTAGACCCCACATGGGAGAGGGAGGGGCAGGAGGAGAAAGGAAGCAGAGAGTAAGCAACAGAGCAGGTGCCGGCTGACCTGGCCAGGTGAAAGGGCCCTGGGACACCAAAAAGACAAGGGGGTGTCACCAACAAGCCAGGAGGATCCCCCCCCCACCCCCGCGGGGCTCACACAGTCTTGTTGAGGAGACCAGTGGCCTGGGCCCGGTTGGCGCACCTCTCTCACAGGGTAAGGTGGCAGGAGGGGTCTGGAGAGACGCCAACTCTGAGAGACCTTGTACAGGAAGAGGCAGCTGCCTCCACCTCTGCCTTGGAGGGTGCCGGAGGAGTGTGGGGGGCACTCAAAAGTCAGGCCAGGGGATAGCTTCCCGCAGACCGAAAGCCCTTGGCCTGGCCCTGCAGTGGAGCCTGGCCTCCACCAACAGGCGGGAGGGATGGGGCATGACAAAGTCGGTTGCTTTGTAGCAGGCAGAATGGCCCTACCTCCAAAACCCCAGGCACCACGGGGTCCAGATCCAATTTAGATCACTGAGCCCATCCCTACTCCTGTGAAGGCACTAGCACCCTTACCTGCTAATGAAATCCCAACCTCCCACAGGACAGCAGGCTTCCCCACGGGTGTGTAGCCAGTGCCCAACCTCGCCCAGCCTCACGATGCACCAGAGGCCCAGGCCCAAGCCTGTGCCCAAACTCTCCATTCTGACTAGAGCAGGAAACCCCACCCCTGAACATCAAGCTGACAAGGTAATTCTCCTCCTCCACCAAAAAGTAAATTCAGCTTGTTATTTCTAATCCTAGAAGCACCACCTATGGACCCTGTTTATTATTTTATTTTTTCCCTGTTTTTCCATTCTATTTCTTTCTCAAGACAAAGAGAATTTTAATAATTATTTCAACCTTAATTTTTATTTTTAAAAATTTTATTGTTTCTTCTTCCACTTTTTTCTTTTTCCTTGACAATAAACAATTTTACTAATTATAGTCCATCTTTTCCCCCCTTTTCTTCCTCTCTCTTCTATTGCTTTTTCCAAGACAACAGAAGATTTCCATATTTCCATTAAATTTTTTTAACTTTCTCTTTTCTGTCTTTCTTTCCTTCCTTCCTTTTCTACTCTAATACAACAAAGAAGATTTTAATAAAAAAAATTTTTTTTGGTAGTTTTGCTGGGGCTGGGTTTGAACCTGCCACCTCTGGCATATGGGGTTGGCACCCTACTCCTTTGAGCCACAGGTGTCGCCACTACAAAGAGGATTTTAATACAGTAAAAAAAATTTTTTTCTTCTCCTTTCCCTTTTTTCTCCTTCTTTTACTCTACTAAATCTTACAAGTGGTTGGGTGACACCTGCTTACCTGGCTAGTCCTGACACTTCCCTCTCATACAACACAGCCACTACCTGGACACTATGCCCTACCTAGGGACTTCATCTAGAAGCCCTGACTGTGCCCAGCCCTTAACCATCCTGGTTTAGAGGAAATCAGGCTGGGGTTCAGTGGACCCTGCTCTGTGAAGCCCTTTGGCAAGCTGTGAGCAGGAAGGGCCACTGAAGAAAATGGCAGCTTATTTATACTGACAGTGGCTTAGGAAAGTAGTAAGATGCATATCCCAGGGCCTTTCAAACTAGTATCAGCCTACTGGATTTAGTATCTAAGCACCCCTAAAACCTTCTGACCACATGTCAGAAAAGCAAGCTACCAGGTACAGGAAGAGGTGTGGAGAGCTCTGCCCTCTCTGGGGCCTCTGAAACTCATAACAGACCACCAGAGCTGACAGCCAAGCAGTCCTAAAACCTGCTGAGTGACTGATGGGAACAAGGAGCTGCCACTTCATTTTGGCAAGTCCTAGAAGGCATGTGGAGAGCTCTGTCTCCTGAGGCAGAAGGTGCCAACATCAGCCTGCCTGACTGCATACCCAGACAGCCCTAAAGCCTGCGGAATGGCACTAAAGCTGGCAAACTGGTATGGCACTTGGTTGGCTCTGCACTCCAGGCTCTAACTGCCTCCTGTGAGCCAGCTAAGGGAGCCCAACCAGAATATCTCTCAACTATGACTTATGGACACCCCTATCCTCTTAGCTTCAGAATTAAAAAAATAAATAGAAAATACACATGGGGAAGAATCAGCAAAAGAAGCCTGGCAACATGAAAATTCACAGCAGATCAACTTCCCCAAAGCATTACATGGAGTAAGAGCTGAAGATACTATCCATAAAGAAATTCTTGAAATATCAGAAATGGGATTTAGAATATGGATGCAAATAAGACGAATGCAATTGAAAAGAAGGTAGGGGAAAAAAGTCCAAAAATTGTCTCAAGAAATTAACAAAATTAAAAGCAAAGTCACCAAGCATCTGGACATAATTAGGAAGGATGTAATAGAGTTTAAAGAATTAAAAGAGGCAAGCAAGGAGTTTCAAAATACAGTAGAGTCTCTGCAACAGATTAGAACATAGAGAGGAAATAATCTCAGAATTCAAAGATAAGACCTTTGAGTTAACCCAATCATTAAAAGAATAGAGCAGAGCAATTTCTTAGACATGGGACTACAGAGGTATACAAACATATGAATAATCGGCAGCCCTAAAGAGGAAAAAGAGTCCCCAAAGCATGAAAGCTATTGTTGAAGCTATGCTAGTGGAAAATTTCCCAAGCACTGCCAGAGACTCAGGTACACAGATACTAGATGGTTGCAGAACTCTAGAATAAGTCAATTCAAACAAAGCAGCTTCTAAACACACTGTAATTAACTTGGTCAAAGAAAAAAATGGAAGAGAAAATTCTAAAAGGAGATCAGGCTTTAAGCCGCAGCTGGGCTACAAGGGCAAAACCATTAGGGTGAGAGCAGACTTTTCACCAGAAACTTTAAAACCAGAAAAGAGTGGGCTCCCATGATCAGCCCTGTTTTAAAAAAAAAAAAAAAGACAACTTCCAGCCTAGGATTCTATATCCTGCTAAACTAAGTTTCATATTTGATGGAGAAATCTTATCTTTTGCTGACAAAAACACTGAGGAAATCTGTCAATACAAAATCAACTCTGCAGGAAGTATTAAAACCAATACAATGGATTACCAGCAAAATAAGACACCTAGCCAAAGCTTAGCTTTCACAACAGCCCAAGGCAACAGTCCACCATGCAACAAAATAAACAGAAATATCCACCCTAGTTATCTATTCTCTCAAAAACCATGAATGGCCTAAATTCTCCTTGAAGAGGTATAGGCTGGCTGACAGATAAAAAGGCACAAGCCACATGTATGTTGTCTTCAAGAAACACATATTCCTCTAAGAGCAAAACAAGAATCAAAGAGTGAAGGTTTGGAAAACAATATTTCAGATAAATGAAAATTAAAAGAAAGTGGGCGTTGGGTGGTGCCTCTGGCTCAAAGGAGTAGGGCATCAGCCTCATATACAAGAGGTGGTAGGTTCAAACCCAACCCTGGCCAAAAACTGCAAAAGAAAGAAAGAAAGTGGGAGTCACAATCCTATTTGGTCATACAATTGGCTTTAAAACAATAAATGCAAAGAAAGACAAAGAAGGACACTAGGCACTGGTCAAGGGAATAATACAAGACGACATTTTAATTCTAAATATTTATGCACCCAACTTATACCTCCCAGATTTATAAAATGAAACCTATTTGGCCTAAAAAATATGATATTCTATGACACCATAATACTGGGGACTTCAGCTCTGAACCTGTAGCTCAAGAGGCTAGGGTGCCAACCACATACACTGGAGCCAGCAGGTTCAAAACCAGCCCAGGCCCACCATACAACGACAACTACAACCAAAAAAATAGCCAGGCATTGTGGTAGGTGCCTATAGTTTCAGCTACTTGGAAGGCTGGGGCAAGAGAATTGCTTGAGCCCAGGAGTTTGGAGGTTGCTGTGAGCTGTGTGGCCATGGCACTCTACCCAGGGCGACAGCTTGAGACTCTGTCTCCAAAGGAAAATTAAAAAAAAAAAAAAAAAAAACAACAACACTGGGGACTTCATAACCTACCGACTGAACTGGACAGACCTTCCAAGCAGAAACTAAACAAAGAAACAACAGACTTAAACATGACTACTGAACAAATGGGCTTAACAACATTTACCCCAATACTACTGAGCATACATTCTTCTCGACAGCTCATAGATCATTCTCCAAAATTGATCATTTCATAGGACACAAACCAAACCTCAACAAATTTAAAAGAACATAAATTACACCTTTTATCTTTATGGACCACAAATAAAAGTGGAAATCAACACCAAGAGAAACCTTTATCCCTATACAGAGTCACAGAAACTAAACCTCTTGCTGAACAACAGCTGACAGAAGGAGATATAAGAAAAATATCATTATATTCCTTGAACAAACTGACAAAAAGCTACAAGCTAACAAAACCTGTGTAATATTGCAAAAGCCGTCTTAAGAGGGAAAGATATCACTCTAAATGTCCACATCCAAAAACCAGAGTGCAAATCAGAAATCTAATGAATCATCTCAAGAAACTGGAAAAAGCAGAGCAATCCAATCCCAAACCTAGCAGAAGAAAAGAAATAACCAAAAGTAGATCAGAATTAAATGAAATCAAGAACAAAAGAACCATTCAGAAGAAAAAGGTGGTTCTCTTAAAAGATAAATAAAATTGATGATCCCTTAGAAGATCCCTAATAACCTCAAATTAGAAATGAAAAGGGGGAAATAACAGATAACATGGAGATATAAAAGATCATCACTAAATAATAAAAAAACTCTATACCCAGAAATTGGAAAACATGGAGGAAATGAACCAATACCTGAAATCACACAATATCCCTAGACTTAACCAAGAAGGAATAGAACTCTAGAATAGACCAGCATCAAGCCCTGAAATTACCAACAACAAAAAAGTGTCCAATGAAAACTGTCCTGGCCAGACTGTTTCACATCTGCATTCTAGCAAACCTTCAAAGAGCTTATACCTATAGTGTAGAACCTATTCCAAAACATTGAGAAAGAAGGAACCTTTCCAACTCCTTTTATGAAGCAAATATCACTGAGTCCCAAACCAGGAAAAGACCCAACAAAAATAGAAAATTACAGACCAATATTGTTAGTGAATACTGGTACAAAAATATTCAGTAAAATCCCAACAGAATACAGCTACATATTTAAAAAAATGCATCATAACCAGGTGGGATTTATCCCAGGGACACAAGGCTAGTTCAAAATATGCAAATCCAGAAATGTAATTTACCACATAAACAGAAGCAAAAGCAAATTAACATATGATCCTCTCAACAGATGCAGAAAAGAAAATAGACAAGACAGGATATTTCTTGAACTGATTAAAGCTATCTATGACAAACCCACATCCATTGTCATACTGACTGGAGTAAAACTGATAGCATTTCTACTTGGAACTAGAACGAGACAAGGATGTCTACTATCACTACTACTAAATCAACACAGCGCTAAAAGTCCTAGCCAATGCAATCAGGCAGGAGAAGGACATCAAGGGTATCCAAAAAGAGACAAAATAGGTCCAAGTCTCTCACTCTTTGCTGATGATATGATCTTATACTTATAAAAAATCCCAGGACTCAAACTGGAGACTCCTGGAAGTCATAAAAAAAAAAAACAGTAACATCTCAATATATAAAATCAACGTCTACAAACCAGTAGCCTTCATATATACCAACAGCAGGCAAGCTGAGAACTAAATCAAAGTCACAATACCCTTCTCAACAGGCTTCAAAGAAAAAGAAATACCTCGGAATATACTTGACAAAAAATGTGAAAGACCTCTACAAAAAGAACTATGAAATTCTGAGAAAAGAAATAACAGAAGACATTAACACATGGAAGAATATACCATGCTCGTGTCTGGGAAGAATCAATGTCTGTAATACCTAAGGTAATCTATAGATTTAATGCAATCCTCATGAAAACAAAAAGGTTATGCTTTGAAGAACTTGGAAAAACAGTTCTTCACTTCATATGGAACCAGAAAAGACCCCAAATAACCAAGGCAATTCTACAAAATAAAAACAAATCTGCAAGTATCACATTACCAGACTTCAGGTTATAAGTCTACAGTTATCAAAATAGCATGGTACTAGCACAAAAACAGAGACATAGAACTCTGGAATGGAATAGAGAACCTAGAGATGAAATATCAGCATCTGATCTTTGATAAAGCAAACAAAAACATACACTGGGGAAAAGAATCTCTATTCAATAAATAGTGCTGAGAGAACTGTAGAAGACTAAAACCAGACTCACGTCTCTTACCACTAACAAAAATTGACTCATGCTGGATAAAACATTTAAATCTAAGATAAGAAACAATAAGAACCCTAGAGGAAAGTGTTCCAAAAACTCTTAATAATACTGACCTTGGGGCTCAGCGCCTGTGGCTCAAGTGGCTAAGGCGCCAGCCACATACACCTAAGGTGGCGGGTTCGAATCCAGCCCGGGCCCGCCAAACAACAATGATGGCTGCAACCAAAAAATAGCCAGGTGTTGTGGCGGGTGCCTGTGGTCCCAGCTACTTGGGAGGCAGAAGCAGAAGACTCACTTGAGCCCAGGAGTTGGAGGTTGCTGTGAGCTGTGATGCCACAGCACTCTACCCAGGGGAATAGCTTGAGGTTCTGTTTCAAAAAAAAAAAAAATTGACCTTGGGTAAGAATTTATGAGGAAGACCCCACTGGCAATGGAGCAACAACAAAAATAAATAAATGAGACCTGATCAAGTTAAAAAGCTTCTGCATAGTGAAGGACACAATCAACAAAGTAAACAGACAACCTTCAGAATGGGAGAAGACACTAGCATGTTACACATCAGACAAAGGACTAGTGACCAGAATATGAAGAGAACTAAAGCAAATCAATAAGAGCAAACAACCCCATTAATCGCTGGGCAAGAAACATGAACAAAATCTTATCCCAAGAAGACAGATAAATGGCCAACAAGCACAAAAAATGTTCATTGTCTCTAATCATCAGACAAATGCAAAAGAACCACCTCAAGATGTCACCTAACCCCAGTGAAAATAACCTACATCAGGCGTCCTCAAACTATGGCCAGTGGGCCACACTTAAAGCAAATCAATAAGAGCAAACAACCCCATTAATCGCTGGGCAAGAAACATGAACAAAATCTTATCCCAAGAAGACAGATAAATGGCCAACAAGCACAAAAAATGTTCATTGTCTCTAATCACAGACAAATGCAAAAGAACCACCTCAAGATGTCACCTAACCCCAGTGAAAATAACCTACATCAGGCATCCTCAAACTATGGCCAGTGGGCCACACTGGGCCCCCAGGGTGTTTTTGCCACTGCTGCCTGTCCTGCTTAGCATCCAACTCATCCCGGGGCTCGAACTCCAGCCCTCCAACGATCTGCGGGACAGTGAACCGGCCCCCTGTTTAAAAAGTTTGAGGACCCCTGGCCTACATCATAAAGTCTCAAAGCTACACATGCTGACATGGGTGAGGAGAGAAGGGGAATAGTTTTCACTGTTGCTGGGAGCACACTCTAGCAATCTTTTTGGAAAGAAGTATAGAGAATCGTCAAAGAGGTAAAAGTAAACCTGCCATTTGATCCCACAATCCCATTACTAGACACCTATCCAGAAGGGGCAAAAAATCATTTTACCATAAGGACAGTGGCACTTAAATGTTTGCACAATTGCAAACATGTGGGAACAACCCAAGTGCCTATCCACCCCTGAATGGACTAATAGATGGTGCGATATGTATAGTATGGAGCACTAGTCAGCCACACAAAGACCAGAGACTTTGCATCATGGGCAGCGCCTGTGGCTCAAAAGGGTAGGGCACTGTCCCATATGCCAGAGGTGGAGGGTTCAAACCTAGCCCAGGCCAAAAATGGCAAAAAAAAAAAAAAAAAAAGGAAAAAGCACGTACTCAGTACTAAGCTAAAACTAGGAGATCAACAATTATAGGCCCACATGAGGTAAAACACAATAAAATTCAAGAAAAGGTTCTAATGGGTACAATACAGGAGTATCTGGCAACTTTCTGGGTGAAGGACTCAAATACAACTCATTTTACCTTACAAATGGAAATAGTATAACCTAATCATGGGTACCCTCATTTTAACCCGAAATAAAATATATATATGCATATATATATGTAAAAAGCATCATAAGCCCTGTTGAATAACTTAAAAAGTAAATAAAATCAGCAATTAAAAATAATGTGTAATTTATATTTTCAATAATGCCAACACATTAATAAGCATAGTATTAGACATCACTTGTTCTCCATTTCAGGCCTTAGCATACAGATGTATATATTCCGTGAATAGTTACATATTTACTCATATACGTATACGTATATGTGAAACATAATTAGTTGATATTATTATATTCTTTATAAAATGTGGAATTTCCACTGAATATTATATTTTGTTTTATTAAAATTCTCTATAAAGCTAAAGTGCTGGAAATTATTTAGTTCTAAAATAAAAACTACCTAGTCTTCCATCACCAAAAAATAACTGTTACCACTAACACTTTGATTTGGAGGAGGCACATTTTTTCTGTTGTATATGTATAAAATTGAGACAAATGGAAGTAATGTTTTAAACTCTTTATACATTTTGCCAAATTGCTTTTAAGAAAGTTTGGTCTCATTTAAATTTACAGCATTAGTGAATGAGAACATTTACCAAATGATATCCTCAGCAAGTTTATATATTCTATTTCTTCTAATTTTTGCTAATTTTATAATGAGAAATTATTATGTGATTTTAAAAAATATTTAGTGAAAATTTTAAAATGTTAATACTGTATAACAGGATTTAGAAAAACTAAATTAGTATTTATCATCTCATTTTTAAAAACAGCTTTCCCCCTTCCTGAATATGCACATCCAGCAGTGCCTACATGTAGAGAACACAATGAGCAAAAACAATGCTAATACTGACGTTTAGGGGTATAAAAGAACTATGAGAAAATGCATTTACATGTAAGAAGGGCACTGTCACTGTCAATAAGGACCATAAATGTTTAGGAAGGAAAAAAAAAACATTAAAGAAATCTCTGAGATGTTGAAAAGAGAATGAGAGGTCTAATAGATAATCTTATAATTATTTAAGCTCTCTAGAAATGAAGCCCTTTCCTTGTAACAGAAAGGCCTATTGACTAACTTTAGTGTATTTATCGTATTTCATAGCTACTTTTAGTAATGTAGATGCAAAAGAAAAGCATGTATTATTAACAGATCTAGCAATTAGGCAATCATTAATGATTTTAGCAAAAAATGATTTCACTAGACTAGCAGGAAATGAAACCATTCTAGAGTATATAAAGAAATTAACAGCAAGAAAAGTAGATACTCTCAAATAGTACACTAAAACATTAGAGTGATAACCTGAAGGACAAGCAAGGTTAAAGACAAATGCACATTTTCAAGAGTGAACAGAAGAACCTATAAAGAGAGGAAGGTTGAAGTCATGGGAAGGAGAGATGGAAAAGTTGCCCCATGAAGCAGAAAGCTTCATGGGGAAGTGGGAAAATGTGCAGAAGCTTGCCACAAGGAAATTGGGAGAGATTAGCTTACCAAAGATAAACGATTACAATGACATATAATTACTTTTACTGTGCTATGTTAAAAAAAGGGCTGGGTTTATTATCTGGAAAGTCTTTTTAAAGGTTAACTAAACTGAGTTAGCATTTTAAAGAGCAGACTAGGCAGGCCAGAGGACAATTATTCTACGAAAGTGACACAGAATGTCCCAGTAACATCAAACTGAAGTCTATCTCAACTTTTCCAGGACACCTACCTTATTCCTGAGGTCTTTATATAGTCATCACAGTCTTACATGTGGTGTGGGTTATAAAGGGATAAACCAATGATCAGTTGCCCCTTTGGGTCTCCAGGACACCATGATAATTTTAGGGCAAAGAGCTCAAAAAAAAAAAAAATCCTATTTCCATGTATATATGAATATTCCAATTACCATAGGCAGTGTGACTTGAGTCATTCATACATGAACAAAACACAGGTAATTAAAAAAAAAAATCAAATTCACTACTTGGAATACACATCATTTTTAAATGCTACCAAATCTGAGCTTTCCAAGGTAATATAGGCAATAAAAGCTCAAAATGACTTGGTTAAAGATGGGTTTATTTAGCCTCAAGTAAAACTCTCCATATTAAGAGTTAAAGAATGAATTTGTTACATTTCCTATGATAAAAGCAAACTCAAATAAAACCCAGCTTCCAATTCAAAGAAATTGTGATGATTTGACTTTCAGGTCAGCAGTCTTACCTTATAAAAATGTTTGATCACTTTATTTTGGGAGGGAGAGGAGGAGGAAGAAAGGGAAGATTTTCCTTCAATTAAGATCAGAACTAACAGACCAGTTGCAGGGATTATGGCAATAAACAAAACCCAAGTAGCCAATTTACAAGAGAGTCTGATTAAAAGATCAAATGAGGCAAAGGTAAAGGTTTTTCCCCCTCTAAGCTACAAGGCCTTCAAAATACATACAACATGGAAATAAAGATCCAAGAAAGCTAACGTTTGTCATCTGGAAGTTCTGAGAGAGAGAAATAGGAAATACCTCCTCTAATGAAATCAAAGTATCCTTTCCTTTTTATATAATAAATATACCTTATATTCATATATAGACACACTATGTCAATTACCTATGACTAGACAGCAATACTTACCCAAGCCCTGGTAGTGTTCTTTTTCCTTCGTCAGCTGTTGGTTTACTGCCTGAAGCAGCTGCTGTAGCTGTGTTACAGTCTGGTTTAGACTTACAGACATTGTCTCCTTCTCAGAAGACTCCTGCAAAGAAGAAGAAAGTGATGAAAAACGCTGTACATAAGGAAAAGGAATTTGCAATCAAAACCAGAAAATACAAACCAAAAAAAAAATAGGAACAACATGAAAATTAACAACAGCAAAAACCACACAGACATACTGTTTGCTAGCGAGCAGTATAAATTAGTTGGCACCAAAGAAAATTGTGTTGTAAATGTTGTCACTTGGCCACAGAGGAAAAAAAAATAAAAAAAAAAGAACTTGCCCAGAAAAGGAAAGCACATTCAAAAGGGTAAAAATAGTTAACATATATCAAGCTCTTACTAAGTGTCAGGCACCCCTGCTACCCACTACTTTAAATATCTCATATATTAACTAATTCATTCATTTCAATAACCCTACAAGATAGACAAGGTACGATTACCACCACCTTCTACAAACTATATTCAGGGCAATTGAAGCACAGAATGGCTAAGGAATCTGCCCAGCTGTATGGCTACTAAGCGGCAGAGCCATAGTTCAAACACAGGCAGTCCAGCTGCAAAACCCACACACTTAGCAGTGTACAACAACTCTCTCCACACAGCCTTAATATTAGTATGATGCCTCACTAAGCTGAAGTGGAAATAAACATCAACGAAACACTGCCTTTTAGAGACAGGACATTTTGAAGAAAAGATTATCTTTAGTGCAGAGTATAGCAGAACTGACAGAAGCAACATTTCCTACTCAGAGGAGGATCTTACACACTGTTCTTCACAGTTTAGGGTTAAAGAAAATACATACTGTTTCTGAGGAAACATCACTATTCTCAATAACAGTCGTGTCTCCAGCAGCTTTTACTATCTTTGACTGGATAAGATCTAGTGACTGTTGGGCCTGGAAGGAAAGCAGTATAATTACTAAATAATACACCCAAGAAATAAACACACACAAAATGAGTGATTCTGTTACATGTTTTGTATAAGGTAAGTTCCTCCCGAAATACAATATAAAGTTATTTTCCAAAAATGAAAATAGTTTTATCCCTCTAGATCAGCAGTTCTCAACCTGTGGGTCGCAACCCCTTTGTAACAATGAAAATACACTGCAGCATGGGAAGGTTGAGAACCACTGCTCTAGATGAAGATTATAAAATTACATGCTGCCTTACTAAAAAGTTCAAACCATATAGAAGCTATATAAAGAAATTAATAACAGAGATAACAACAGCTGATACTTAGGTTAGTATTAAACTAGATTAGGAGTTAGCCAAATCTGGCCCATAGTCTGTTTTTATATAGATCACAGTTAAGAATGGTTTTACTTTTTAAAAGGGCAATGTTAAAGAAATAAAGAATATTTGACAAAGACCAAATGTGGCCATGTAGCTATTTTTGAGCCCTAGTCCAGCTCTCTCGTTATGCATATTATGTACTTGGAGAAAACTGGCTGAAAATTTTATGTAAGTCGGTTTTAGTATACATGCTGTTTCTTATCTGCCTGTTTTACAAAGTATTTTGTTAATTTTTTTTTTTTTTTTTTTTTTTGCAGTTTTTAGCCGGGGCTGGGCTTGAACCCACCACCTCTGCTCTGACATATGGGGCCAGCGCCCTACTCCTTTGATCCACAGGCACTGCCCTATTTTGTTAACTTTTTTTTTAGCCAATATTCATGTGCCCTTTCAATGGAGTGTTGCACAGTACTTTTGTCACATGGATAAGGGGCAGTTAACTGCCACCTATCATTGCTATTTTAATGACCATCAATAACATGACATATCTTTGAGCACCTGTTTTACATCTTTAAAATGCTTTCTGAGAACTACATTGTTTGACTAAAACTGCATGTTTTATATTCTGATAAATATAAAGGTCAAAAATTAAAATCATGTATCAAAGTAAACTGACTGCTCAACCTTAAAGTGCATTATCTTATTAAAGTCTGGGTTCGACAACAAATTTCCTAAGTTCTTATGTTATCTGTAAGAAAATACAGCAGTTCTGGATCCCTAGACTTCCATGTAACAATAAGTTATAAACATAATCAATAAAAATATTTCTATTAATTTTTTAAAAAGAATGCTATTTTTAAAATGAGATACCACATACCTTTAAAAATCTATTAGAATGCCAAGTATAAAATGTTTGATAGTACTCAATATTGGTGAGGGTACAGGAAAACAAGTACTCTGATACCATATTAGGAGAAATATAAATCACTATTGAATTTTGGGATTCAATTTACAAAAACTGTCAAAGTTTAAGATGTGCATACCCCGGTTCCTGCAATCCCCCCAAAGTTACTGGTTTTGTTAATGGGCGTATCTCCCATAAACACTATCACAGCTCTAAAGCAGCTTTGATATAAACATATGTGAATTTTACTAAAAATTTCAAGAAAGGAATTATATTTAATCTGTCAAACTAATGCAAAGAAATAAGAAATGTCCTGAAAACCATCCATTTGCATATGAGATCTGGAAAATGTACTTGTACAAAGAAATAAATGAAGGGAAACTTCTGAAACCCAAAAATTTATACATCTTTTAGATTTTAGTTTTATACAAAAGATCAATAAAAATGTACTTTGTAAATGACTAGTCAAATCCCAATTTAAAAACTATATGGGCCATTGACTCCTGCTGGGGAGGGTCTCGCAGTCCTGCCAGCTGCTTGTCTGCCTCCAGGGCTTTGGCAGCCAGCGTCTGCCTCCTGGGGCCCCCTGGCCCTGCATCACCACCAGCTCCTGCCTGAGAGGGTCGCGCTGTCCTGCTAGTTGCGCGACAGCCTCCAGGGCCTTGGTGGCCAGCGAGGGGAACTGACTTCTGCAGGACGGGTCGCACAGTCTCACGCCCGCCTCCTGTGGGGTCTTGTCGGCTGGCAGTCGCCAGCAGCTCCTACCGGGGAAGGTCGCGCCATCCCGCCAGTGGCGCACCCTGCTCTGGGGCATGGCAGACTGTGAGGGCAGCTGACTTCTGCAGGGGCAGGTTGCGCAGATGTGAGCCTGCCTCCTGGGACCTCCCAGCGCGTGATCACCACCAACTCCTGCCAGAGAGGGTTGCACCTTCCCGCATTTGGGGGTTTGGTGGCTTGCAAGGACAACGGACTTCTCCTGGGGCAGGTCACACAGATGCACGGCCACCTCCCAGGGCCTTGCCGGCTTGTGGTCGCCAGCAGCTTCGGCCTGGGTGGGTCGCACCATTCCACCAGGCGCACATCTGCTTCCAGGGCTTTGGTTGCCAGTAAGGACAACTGTCCTCCGCAGGGACAGGTTGCACCTGACTCCCGGGGCCTTGACGGCAACACTGACTCCTGCACGGGTGGGCTGCATCACCCCGCCTGCTGGCTCTGCCTCCCGGGGTCTTGCCAGGTTGTGCCCAGGAGAAAACTAGAAGCAGCCACTGGCAGAACAGTTATAGGGACGGTTTCCGAAAGGTGCAAATTCAACATGGGACAGAATCAGTGGAAAAACTCTGGCGACCGGAATAACCAGAGTAGATTAACTCCCCCAAA
>CAUYQV010133065.1:0-13015 GCA_963574575.1 Galagoides demidoff | reverse complement strand
TTCACATGGATGGAGCTGGAGAATGTTCTTCTGAGCAAAGTATCACAAGAATGGAGGAAAAAGTATCCAATGTACACACCCCTATTATGAAACTAATTTATACCTTTTATATGAAATCTATAACCAAATAGCCTAAGAATGTGGGGAGGGGGGAGGGAGAAGTGAAGAGGGGAATGGGTGGAGGGAGGGGGATTGGAGGGACCATTTCTGAGGTTTATCTTACAGGGGTACAAGTGAATCTAAGAGTAGAATGCAAACGTTTTAAAACAATAACAGAGAAAATGACATGAAGGCTGTGTTGATCAGTCTGATGGAAGTATTTTGGATTGCATGTGAAAACCCCACACTGTACCGCAGAAGTACATTAATGTACATAGTTACCATTCAATAAAAAGAAAAAAAGAAAAAAAAATTAACACAGGATCCCAAAATATAAAATGAAGATCTCTATGGTTTAAGTAGGGGTGGGGCAGAGTAAATGTTGGCTATGGTCCAGCCTCTCTGGACATCCCTCAGACAGTCCCCTAACATGCAGTGGCTTCTTGCATCTCTCTCTTAGGCAGGATTTGGACCATGCCTGGGGCAGACTGGGTTCATTGAGTGGCTGAGGCCCCCATAGCTATCCTCCATCAGTAAGGGGTGAGGGCTCAAGGGTCAAGTCTCCAGCTTCCTCACCCACCAGTAGGACCATTCTGAAGTGTGGTTCACAAAGTTTCTCAGAGGCTTTCCAGAAGAATTCAGCCCAAGTTTCCCAAACCAATAACTCGCTCATTCATGGACCTTTTATTGGCTTCCTCTCTTCCCCATCTCACTTCTCCATATTCTCACAGTGTGTGCTAGGATGCCTTACACACAAGGGGGAGGGAAGGAGCAGGCAGAACCATACCCACGCAGCTACTCCATGCCAGATGGCCCTGAGGAATCCTTTGAATTTTGAAAGCCAGAGCTGCTCTAAGTCATTTTCTTCATTTTACAGGTGGGTCAACCCTGCTGCAACTGGCACTTGCCATGTTCACAGCATGGAGCAATCACAGTACCCTGCCTGCTCCCTATTGGGTAGGTGCACCCTCCCCACCACCTCCCAGGAGTTGAAATGTCCCCTGTAAACTGCAACTATCTCCACCCACAAGATAAAACAAGCCAAGAAATCAAATGGAATATTTCCGACCTTAAACGAATACTGGCATCTACCAATTAATCTGCAGTCCATTGCTGACTTTCCCATTATTCCATTATTCCCATTCTTCCATTATTAGCTTCCCTAGGGATTGCTTATTATTTTCAATGGGGAAATATGTAACAACTGAAAACCCCCAACCAATTTCTGAAAACATACTTGAAACACAGTAAAATGCATATACAAACACAGAGATAAGGATAGTTAGGATACACCATGCTTAGGTCATTGCTTTATGATTACCAATCAATCCATATAGTTGTTAAAATGGAATACCTTTCATCGAAGTAACACTGATACCTCTCTAGGTACAGATCACACGAAGCAAACACATCTCTTTGCTTGATACCCTGATGCACGTATCCAAACTTTTGCATGTCATTGACATTCTACCAATATTTTTATATTCTACTTTTGCTGCACATTAAATTCAACAATCCCTATACTTAGGCCATACCCGGAGACGAAATGACTCAGAATCTCTGGGTGGTGTCACAAGCATCCACCATGTTAAATGATTCCAACATGCAGCCAAAGCTGAGCACTGCCATGCCACGGGAATTTGGAATACATCCCGTGATTTTTCCTGTATGTTCTTTTGCTAATAAGGTTGTATCAGGTTTGGGGGCTGAGAAAGAAATGTTACCATTGGACATATAGGCTAAAAAATTTATTTGAATTAAAAATACATGTGTTCTGTGAAGTTAGGTATTAAAAAGCAGGAAGTGTTCTACCAGGAAAATACTGGTTGACTATATTCCAAAAACCATGAAATCCAAAGGGCTCCAAAATCATTTTGAGCACTGACTTCATACTTAAAGGCAATGCTCATTGGAGCATTTCAGGCTTTGGTGCTCAACTGGTAAGTGTAAAGCAAATGTTTTGACATCTAAAAAAAAATCCAAAATCCAATACACTTCTAATCCCAAGCAGTTCAGATAAGGGATACTCATCCTGTAATAACCAGGAGGCATTCTGTGGAGTATACCTGTAATTGTTATGGGGAGCTTTAATAGTATATGCATAACTGTAGCAAGGGATTTTGTTCGTGGCTTTTGTAAATTACAGCAGAACCTCCATAGTTGACCACCTTGTTAAGCTGACCTAATTTTCATAGACGGGACATGCACTACCTGTGTATATCTGTACAGCAGGCCTAGTTCCTTATGTTGACCATATCTGTATGCTGACCAATTTGTTATAGTCCCTTAGGTGGTCAATTTACAGAGGTTCTATTGTACTGATAAATCTATTTTTTTTTTTGGCTCTAAACTCGTGATGTTTAGCTTATCTCCTTCCTACTATTTTATTTACAGTATCCTTTTAAAAATAACTTTCAAGCTTGGCACCCATAGCTCAGTGGTTAGGGCACCAGCCACACACACCCAGGCAGGCGGGCTCGAACCCAGCCCAGGCCAGTTAAACAACAACAACAACTGCAACAAAAAAATAGCCAGGGGTTGTGGCGGGCACCTGCGGTCCCAACTACTTGGGAGGCTGAGGCAAAAGAATCACTTAAGCCCAAGAGTTTGAGGTTGCTGTGAGCTATGATGCCACAGCACTCTACTGAGAGCGAAATAGTGAGACTCTGTCTCAAAAATAAATAAATAAAAATAAGTTTCACCTATCTGAGTATAACAGTAACGTGCAGTACTTGGAATCTTCCAAATAGGCCCTTCTTTATCCTTGCTTCACTATCTCCTTAGAATGTCTTTTCTCATTTGTATTCCTAGCTCCTTCTCCTAGATCACTTCTCATCCTTTGAGACTCTGCCTGCAAAGTACCCCCTATGGGAATACACCTTCCCCCACCCCCCTAAGGCTAAGTTTGGTGCCTGTCTGATAGATACCCATAGCAGCTTTCCCTCACCTCACTACTTTGTAAAATTGCTCTGTCACTTAAAGTTCCATGTGATCAGGGACTTTTAGTTGCCTGACCCACAGTAGGAATCCCAAGTATTTGTTAAATAAATGACTGAATCTAGGGTTATGCCTTTTAAGCACCACCATCACCACCAAACCTCAATCCCACGAACATCTCAAATAGTGTCCCTTGAGTCACATGTCCTGGCTATTGTTACATCACACACTATAAAATTCAAACCCTTAATCACTGATCTGGGTAGTATTACTGATGCTGACGGTGTATCGGCAGGCAATGATTAGAAACTCTACCTCTATACATCACCAAAGCGCAATGCTTCTACTTCGTATTTTGCAGATGTCCCCTCCACAAGACTCTCCAGAATCCAATTGCCGTCTTTAGCTTCACTGTCCCAGCCCTGGGTGAGATGGATAACATCAGCACTTCAGAGGTGATGGACAGGAAGGAGATGCTATTCCAGGACGTTATTTTTGCTGATCCTATTTCAGTACACGGTCTAGATTGTACAGCCCCTTGACCTCTGTGGGTTCCTGATCTGGTCACATGAAATCTGGGCACAAATGCTAATTCATTTTGTACCTGATACCATCAAACTCTACCTACCCTTCTCAGCATAAATGGCCTTTCATCCTGAAATTCTTGACGCCTTAGGTGACTATCATATCACTGCAGTCAAAAGCAACAATACACTGCCTTAGCCTAAAGCAACTAACACCCTAAGCTCTACCCCATGTTCAAATTCCTAACAGAGGAAGAAAAAAAAGGAAAAAACTGTGGAGAAAAACAAAAGGAAAACGCGCATGAGCAATTAGTACAAGAAGGTGTTTTCCCAAGCGCAAAATGAGTTGGGATTCTGTAACATTTACCCTCACAATTCAAGTAAAGTATTCAAGTTTATTTCCTGCTGACAAGTTCTGCCTCTTCAACTTAAGGATAAAAGCTGAAAAAGCTTTTTCAGATGTCAATTGCCTATACAAAACAACATTCTGATGAGTAGTAAAGTATCTATTAATTAGAAACATATGGGAATTGACTGCCCTCAAATTAAATGTAGTTCTGAAACTTGAGAGTAAGAGAAAAGTATCTGGCAAAACATTCTTGAGTTACGCTGAATGTACCAAAATTTACTAAGGGAAATACATTTATTTCATTTTAAAACATGGCTACAGTCTTTGCTTGCAATAAGTAGGCCAACTCAGCAATAAATTCTTCATCACTAAGAATATCACTTTAATTTATTTATGCATATATATTTATTATCTGACTCATAAGTCCATTTTTAAAAAAATTAGTGAAGAATGGTGGGGGAAAACTATTGGGGAGAAGGATTTAGCTGAATCTGCAATGTTTTATTTCTTTTTTAAAAAAGATTCAGGATGAGGATGGCAAAATAGTAGCATCCATCAAATCTGGCTGGTGGATTGTATGTCTACTTAATTATTTTCCATGTTTAGAAAAAAATCACAAGTTCTTGATAAAGCATGCAAGCAATATGTCAGGGGAGATAAGAACATGGGATTTGGTTCAAGATACCTGGTACTGCTGTTTACTAGATCCATGGTTTTAGCAATCTTTCCAAATATCCATTTCCCAATCTAATAAATAAAGAAATTATAAACTGGTTCCTAGCTGAAGGGTGAGCACTATCCATTATTTGAAAAAGAAAGCATGTGTGTGTGTATATATGGCTTAGGTCAAGCTCCCCGGGAAACAGACTTAGATACAGTGATTGTACAGGAGTTTCTTTCATCAGGGAGTGTTCTCAGGAACACCACTAATCAGAAGTCAGATTGGGCAGAAGTTTAGCTATAATACAGTTGCACCACAGGCCTCAGCTAATTTCTTAGGGCCACGCTGGAGCTGAGATGACCCTTCGGAAATATCCAGAATCAAGGAGAAGGGATAAACCTTTATACTAACTCTCCCTCTACTTCTAAATCGAGGTGTGAAGACTACCTTAGGGAAAGGACATAACTTTGGGTGAGGCAGTGCCCTTCAGCCAAGGGTGATGCCTGGAGAGGATATAAGATGGCAACTTCCTACAAGGAATAGCCCCAGCAGCTGGGGAATTAGGGCTTCAAGTCTGGAGGAAGGATTTGAGTAAAGCACCAGTAGAGTCAGTTACTGGGACCCATCCTCAGGAAAGGAAGGAACATGGTGTGGAGGTGGAAGGACAAGGAGTCACAGGATTAAGGGAGAAAAGAGGTTAGCTCCCTGGACTTAATATGGGATGGACAGAGTCTGAAAGCTTGTGAGCAAAAGCTGGCCTTGGCAGCATATGAGCTCTGTAAGTCAGACTCATCTCATTTCTTGGATCTTGTGGTATATGCCTATTGTTGACATCAGCGCAATTACATGAACAGGAAGCCAAGTCAAGGAACCCAAGAGGAAAGTGAAATTCAGTGAACAAATCAGGTCACTGAGCTAGCCATTCCCTGTCCCCTATCACACCCGCACCAGGGAGATTCACTTTTAAGGGCTAAGCTTTGGAGTCCCAGATTTCATTTTAACAAGGAGAGGGCTATTTTCTTATACAGGTAACAGCCCAACTGCCCCTCTTTGAGAATGTTGTACGTGAACTGGGGCAACCATTTCACATCCCAAGAGGAATGAGGTATTTTTCATCTATTTTACCACTTTGAAACATTCATTCTTTTTAAGAAAAAAAAAAGAAACATAAACTTTAGTAAAGCCTTAGTAAAGCTCATCTTTAAACCAAGCAGGCCATGGTATCAAAGTCAGATAACAGCTTTTTCCAGGGAATAATTTGTATATGAAATCCAGAGACCACTTTAATTCAGTTTTTAAACCCCACATTTTAACTACCAGTTTTAGCTCATCAATCATTGCCAGTCACGTATTTAGAGACAAATGTCCTGTCGTGGGCTCATTTTCTTGCCCCCAGTTATTCAATTTGGGTTCAATATGCTTTAGTTAGTTATAAGGACTCTGAAAACTTTGGAGTTAAATTAGGAAACATGGGTAGGGAGTGCTGTGTGCTTAGTCGTACAATGGGAAGACCTCTTTTAGCTCTTTCTTTGACATCACTTCTATGACCAAATCCTTAAGCTTCTTTGCATTTACTTCAGTGTTTGCATCTGAACACTGTATCAAGCGCACATTATATCCAATTCGCCCTACAGGTACGGATTAAAACCAGAATAGCTAATTATCATTGATTGTCGCTGGACAGCATCTTTATTTCCTGATTTCTTAAGAGCAGAGATATAAATAGACAAGAAGGAGGCCATGGATTAAAGAAGAGGTCCTGAACAGTATCCTAGCGTGCAATGGCTTCCATCCACTTTTAAACAATAATGTAATCCACTTAGTCCACACTACCAATTGAGCGGACTTGAGTTTATTACTGATAACACTGCTGTTAGCCTTTGTCATCCAGCCTTGGTGACTTCATTCCCTCCACAGCCTAAGGCCAAACACATTGTGCGCCTGTTCCTGTAACTCATTCACATAAATGAAAGGAAACAATAAGCATAAACCACCATAAATTTAGCTTTCTAAAGGCTACCCGTCTACTCCCCCTCCCACCTCTGCCACCACTGGGAAAAGCTAGGGAAAGCCATGTAAAAGTTTTTAAGATGGAGAACTGTGCACTCTGACTCTGCTAAAACTGAAACCATGCGTGCACATGGAAGACTACCTAAAAAGAAACATGCTAGAACATTCCTTCCTGTTTAGCTTTGCAAAAGCTATTTTTCTTACCAGATTCATTTGCGGTTTTGCTTTTGCTAAGAAAAAGCATGTATGTGAAGCAGACACATGCGGGTGGGTTGTTTTTACTAATCTTTAACACTGAATGTCTCACCTGATGTTCTCAAAGGCAGTGACCATACAATTCAGTCAACATAATGTTCCTTTCCCCAAGACCTACAATTTTGTAGGGGCACTGATTGTGAACAATACAAAATACTCACAAAAATAGTACTATTCTTTAGATAACTGTTTTCAACCATTTAGAATTGTAAAAAAGCATTCTTAGCTTGCGAGCTTTACAAAAACAGGCAGGCAATGGGCCAGATTTGACCCACAAGCCATAGTTTGCCAATCCGTGATCTAGATCAGTGGCTCCCATACTTCACTTCACATAGAATCACCTAGGAAACATTTTAAATTTTCAACATTCAGGCCATGCCCCCGACCAATTAAATCACAATTGCCTGTGGAGACTAGCATCACTAATTTTGGAAATCTTCAGATGATTCCAGGATGCAAACAAATTTGAGACTCACTGATCTCTAAACTAACATATCCCTAGTAAAAGACCTTGTGTTAGTAGAAAAGTAGATTTCAAAGTCAAAAAGTCTTGGTTATAAAATAAATTAGTTAGTCATGTTTGAAATATGGTATGTGGGGAGGCTTTGTCTTAGCCTGGGTGTCTCTCCAAAGGGCCACCCAGAAAGCAATCTGAGACAGGTAGTTCATTAAGAACATGATCCCAGACAGCAGGAAATAAGGATAGAGAAAGACAAAATAGGAAAGGAAAAAGATCCAATACAAGGGTGTATTACCAAGCTGGTCACTGCAGTGGACAACTGAGTCTTGATCCACTAAGAACCTATATAGAACACGCTTCTGAATTGTCTGCACAGAAAATGGAAGAGACATTTACCCACTGGCTCCCATCCTCTACTTGTTAAGGACTTCCCCCAGGGATTAACTCCCTTGTGATTTCTAATTGTATGTACTTAAGCAATGCAGTCAAGTGTCAAGTAGAAAGATCCAGGCAGCCAAGGACACAAGCTATGCCAAAAACCGGTTGCCACACAAATGACTGGGAAAAAGGTGGGCTAAGAGGAGAGGGAAGATTCACAACATGCATCCAAAATACCATCCAAAAGTCATTAGAAGTCAATGTTTTAGAAACTCATGAGCACTTCAACAGGAGTCTCAGTATAGGCTTACTACAATGCTACCTTATTTAATGCTATGGACTGAACTGTGTCCCCAGCCAAGTCATATGTTGAAGCCTTAATCCCAATGACCTTTGAGAGTAATTAGGTTTAGGTGAGGTCATGAGAGGGGCCCTCATGAGGGAATTAGTGTCCTTATAAGAAGAGACACTGAAGAGTTTACTCTATCTTTCTACCACGTGAGAACACAGGAAGAGGGCGTCCAAGTAGAGAGGCCTCACCGGAACCCACCCATGCTGGCATCCTCACCTTGGCCTTGCAGCCTTCAGAGATAGAAGAAAATAAATTTCTGGTAAGCTACCCAGTATATAGTATTTTGTTATGGCATCCCAAGCATTCGGATACAGACAACTCCTCTCTCTTTAAAACACAACGTTGACTTGGCACCTGTAGCACAGTGATTATGGCACTGGCCACATACACTGAAGTCGGCAGTTCAAACCCAGCCCAGGCCAGCTAACCAACAATGACAACTGCAACAAAAAATAGCTGGGCGTTGTGGTGGGCACCTGTAGTCCCAGCTGCTTGGGAGGCTGAGGCAGGAAAATCACTTGAGCCCAAGAGTCTGAGGTTGCTGTGAGCTGTAACACCACAACACTCTACTGAGGGTGACATAATAAGACTCTGTCTCAAAAAAAAAAAATCCACAATGCTGACAATGATACATTTCTAATTTTAACAATGAACAAAATGTAAAAGTTACAATTTAATTTAAGTTCAATTTAAACTCTTTCCTAACTGTCCCTGTCTATGTATGTATTATCATTATTCTGCTCAATAATTATATCGGGCTCAAATCAGATCAGAAAGTAAATATAAAATATGCACTCAAAACCCCTCCGCATAAAAAATAACTACTATTAATGTGCTAGCCTATTTCCTCCTAATCATTGTCTAGGTATTTTTATGTGGTCGAGGTAATCGTGTGTTTGTACACATTTCTGCATTTGATTCAGATTTCAAGACCTAATTAAAGTCCTCTTTTGGCCATAGCAAATACACTGTCTCCCTTTGCCCTTTCTAAATCTGCTCTGTGTTTTACTAACTGCCCCTTCACACATTTCCCAGTGTCTTGAACATTCTCTTCCCCACACCAATCTGTATATTTTTAGACTCTTTATCTGCCTTCCAAGGCCTACAGAAACTACAACTTCCTAATACCTTTTCTTCACGCTTCTTCTTATTTATTTTTCCTCTCTCCTTTTAAATCCCATCATCCTTCAAACTTTCTGAATTTCATCATTTCATTCCAATCATAGACATGTATGAGTGCTATATTATAATGTCTCTTAACTGTGTCCTCTTCCCATGCCTAATCCCTACCTCTATATTAATCGATTATTGTTTCTGTAAGGGCAGTACTTGTCTTATCCAGTTTTCCCAATGTGCCTAGTACAGTATCTTGCCCAGAGAAAGGCCTCCATAAATCCTTGCTGAAGTAATAGATGAATATTAAGATGATCTCAGCTATAAGCCATGCACTTGTTAACTATACCCAGGCAAATATTAAAACCCTGAGGGATAGTATATGTGTGCCATTGTAGATATGAAAAGCCACAGGGTTTCTGAATGCATTTCACTTAAGAGTGTTACTGTGTTAATATCACAGCATGCCTCGGATGCTGTTAGGGGAAGCAGCATTCAGAGCAATGCTGCCTTCACCTCTCTTAATAAATGGACTATTTCACTAAGTATAAGGCCTAGATTACAAGTACACTGTTCACAGATTTCAAATAAACACGTAATCTAGGCCAGACCACTCTCTTGTACCCTCCAAACTCCTGCAGGGGGCCTCTCTTTGGTAGAAGCCAGCCAGCAAAAGAGGCTGAGTAGTATAGTTCAAAGAGGTCAGCATCCCTGAGGCACAGAACAGGTCACAGGAATGCAGAAACTGTTGTTAGATCAAGGGAATACAAAGAGAATGGGGGCATAGTTGGCAATGGGCTTTCCAGCTTCCATGATTGCATACTATTCAGGGGAACAGGAAGTCTACTATGGATGGACCTCACATAGGACCTGCATGATTCGCCTACCAATCCTATCCCTCAAGTCAGTAGAGAGTCATAATGTTGCCTTACACTGGGCCATGACTGTTGGCCTGTAGGGCACCTTCAAGTTATACCTCTATTCATTTCTCAGTATTAGAACCATATGATCCTGAACCCAAAGCAACATTGTAACACATCTTCTCTATGCTGATTGTTCATGACCTGTCAGGTAACAAAGGACTCACTGAGCATTCCTGTGAGCCAAAGGGGTGGCCTTAGTTTAGAGTGACAAAACTTGTTGATTTTAAGTCCAGCATGTCAGTCAGCTATTTATGGTTCTATCATAGTTCTTCCCTCAATAGGAGTTTCTCCTAATAATTCATTCCTGAGTCTTCCACGTTCTGCCATTCTATCAAAGCCATTATAACAGCCCAAATACCTGTAGATCACAGTGTTATGATTTTCTTCTTAACTGGCTTCTCCACAGAACCAATTTATAATACTTACCTCTGTCCACTGAGATGATGTCCTCGTCTTTCCACCTGTCAGGGGGCATCAAATTATTGAGTAAGTGTTCGCTGCCTTCTAATGGCATGAACTATGAAGATACTTGGCTGCCCCATCAGTAAATTAGGCCTGATCTTTCTTGCTCTTCTAGAGCCAATCTCATTTTTATGGGTATATGAGACTTGGAGGCCTCCAATACACTTCCATTTACATACTATTTGGCACTTTTTTAAAGTACAGGAACTTCCGTGATGACTGACTTAGCCAGTTCCTGGGTGTAGCATTTCTTCTTAGCCATGAGCTATTTGGGCCTGTTCAACCTTATGCAAAGGCGAGTCCTGCATTGCCTAACAGGTAATATTACCTTCAGACTGGACACATCCAACTGAGAGGTTATAGCATTCTTTAGTATTCCTTCCTGTAGACACTCATGACTAGCAACATGTTAATAGCTATTTCTCAAAATCTGAGCTTCCAGGAAGCAATCAGTTCAGAACCCTAGGCCTCACTGGTTTGGTCTCCCAACTAGTTTTGCCATAAGCTCAAGTAGACCTGATTGTTATCTACTTCCAACTCTAGTGGCATATGTGTATGTGCACTCCACTTTAATTTTTCTAAAGCAGTGAAGTGCTCTATTAGCCATGCAAATTTATGTCTTTTCAACATAGTTCAGTGACAGCAGCCAGGAGTCATGGCTCCAAGTGGGGTCACTGTGCTCTCCAGAACCAGAATTACACATTTTAAGGTGAGCAGTGTTAAAAACATCTCTTCATTCTAATTGGCAATATTCGTGTTCTTCCTATCCACTGAATTCTAAACAAAATGTAGCAGAGCTTGCCAGCCCTTGAATTTTTTTCCATTGCATTTTACATTTTGTGCACTATACAGGATATCCATAAAGTTTGAGCAACTTAAAATAGTTGTTTATCTTAAATTGCACATGAGCTTTATGGACACCCTGTATATGGCACACCACTTTGATTAGGGGGGATAATGTGGCAGCCTTATCTCCACAAATCAGGAATTCATTGATGGTGTTGTGCCCACCAAGTCTCAAAGAATGTTCTGCCATTAGGAGACAAGTTATTTTAACCCTGTGGCAATACCATAAAGGTATATTACATTACAAACTTTCCCAATTAAAGGTGTAGTAAGGCTAGCTGCCCTCAATCATTAAGACAGAGAAAATGAAATTTGCCAAATCAATTACTTTATGCCATGTATACAGGCCTAAGGGACCTTGTTCTCAACTATGCTCATGATGTTTCTACAATTAACAAAATTCCAGAACAGAAGATAAGAACAGCAACATATCCTTTCTTTCCAAATTTTCGATCTGTTTCCTAAAAGCTAACCAGTTTATCTTTCTTAAATTAGGGCCAATGAATTTTAAACCAGTAATTCCCTGGGCAAAGTGAATAATGTAAATTTCCAAAGTTGTCTGTGAATATTGGAGTCTTCATTACATGAACCACAGGAAATTGATGGTTTTAAGAGTTTAAAAAGTGTTTGAACACTGGCAATTATATATGGCTGAACTATGCTTCCATCACAGGAGGCCAACTACTCCAACTAACATGCAGAAAAGTATTACGAGAGTGGATTATTCCTGAGAAAAAAATAAGGATTAGCTGATGGGTGTTATTTCTGGCTCCATGTTTCCTTCCATAAGAAGAAAATACAGATAGTCACCATAAACTACACACAGGCATCCCTCAGAGACACTGCAGGTTAGGTTCCAGGCCACTGCAATCAAGTGAATACTGCAATAAAGAGCCACATGATTTTTTTGGCTTCACAATACATACAAATGTTTACACTACAGTGCAGTCCATCAAGTGTGAAATAGCATTTTGTCTAAAAAAACAGTGTACATACCTTCATTTAAAAAATACTTCATTGCTAAAGAATGTTAATAATCACCTGGGCTTTCAGCAATTCATATTCTATCTCAAAAAAAAAAAAAGTCTCACCTCTGTTGCCCAGGCTAGAATGCCAGGCTATAGCCTAAGTCAGAGCAACCTCAAAGTCCTAGGTTCAAGGGATTCGCCTGCTTCCTTCTGCAGAGTATCTGGGACTACTACAAGAACCCACCACAACACCTGACAGGGGAGGGGGAAGCCTCACACTTGCTCAGGCTGCTCTCGAACTCCTGACCTCAAGCATTCTGCTTGCCTCGTCCTCCCAGCATGCTAGCATTACAGGCCTGAGCCTCTACACCCTGCCAATTCATACTCTTTTCGCTGATTCAGAGTTGGGGGGGTCTTCCCTGGATATTAATAGCCACTGAATGATCAAAATAGTGGTTGCTGAAGGTTGGGAGTGGCTGTACCCATTTCTTAAAATAGGGAAATAATAACATTTGCCACATCGGTTGACTCTCCCTTTCTTTTTTTTTTTTTTTTGAGACAGAGCCTCAAGCTATCCCCCTGGGTAGAGTGCCATGGCATCACAGCTCACAGCAACCTCCAACTCCTGGGCTCAAGCAAGTCTCCTGCCTCCGCCTCCCAAGTAGCTGGGACCACAGG
>CAUYQV010133063.1:0-35994 GCA_963574575.1 Galagoides demidoff | reverse complement strand
GGGCGTTGTGGCGGGCGCCTGTGGTCCCAGCTACTTGGGAGGCAGAGGCAGGAGACTCGCTTGAGCCCAGGAGTTGGAGGTTGCTATGAGCTGTGATGCCATGGCACTCTACCCAAGGGGATAGCTTGAGGCTCCGTCTCAAAAATAAATAAATAAATAAATAAAGACAAATCTTCCTGTTAATGGTTTCTATCCAACTTTGTTATGAGAAGAAGTGAAAAGGGAAAGATCACAAGAATCTTTGCATAGTTCCTAAAAATTAAGTAGACAAACAAGAGCTACCTGACTTCTGGCAGGCAGAGCATGAAGAAAGGAGTATGGTTGTTTTGGGAAAGGAGAAGCAGTTGGGGGTTTATTCCCTGAGTGTTCCCCAGGCTGTGGGGGCCCTGCTGCCTCACGGCCGCTCTCCACAGGTCACTGTCGTGGGACCTGAGTGTTGAGAGCAGGAGCCTCAGCAGGGCCGCCTCCTAAGTATTGCTGGGTGGGACTTGACACAAAACACAGAGGTATAGAGGCAAGAGGGATGGGCAGAGATGAAGGGAATGTGGCCAGAACCTTAGGGCAAAAAATGAGGCAGCAGGGGGTCCCCCAAGTCCACTGTCTCCTAAGCCTGCTCTCTCAGAGCAATGACTGTGATAGTACAGTTTGAGAAGAAGGGGAGCCCTGTCCAGCCCTGGAATTCTCTGTCCTTCCAGCTGGATGTTCCTGCACTGGATAGACATTCTGGGAACTGCTGTTAAGTAGAGATAGCCAGACACATGGACAGGTGATGGCTGGACAAACAAATAGACGTAAGATAAATGAATGGATGGATGGACATATAGCCAGCCAAATGATGGATGGATTGGTGAATGGATGGATGGAGAGACAACAGAAAGATGGACAGATAGATAGGTAGATAAGTAGATAGATGGATGGATGAATGGATAGTAGAGTAGGTCTTCTCTCTGCAATCAAGTGAGAGTCATTCATTCATTCATTAACAAAGATTTCACAAGCACCAACTACCTGCCAGTCATTGGTCTAGCACTGATTAGATAATGCCAGTGAAACAGGCAGGCCTCCTGCTCTCACAGTGCCCTCAGTCTGTTGTGAAATTGAATGCCCTGGTCCAACAGAAACTATTTTTATCCCTTTTATGTAATTTCTTACTGTGAGTCACACAGCAGCCCACATCGTCAACCAAGAGAAGGCAGAGGGCAGGGCCTAAAGGCCTGGTACCCACATAAGTAGATTTTAAGAAGTTGACAGGCATCATTGAGCCAAATGTTTAAGATTTGAAAGTCAGGCCCACCAGGATATACATCCCTAGGTTGCCACTTACTAGTTTGTGACTTTGGAAAAGTTACTTTACCTCTCTGACCTCTGTTTGCCCCTTTTGTTCATTCATTATTTGAGTTCCTGCTAGGTACTAGATACTATTCTAGGTCTTGAGGATACAGCAGTGAACAGGGTAGACAAAATCACGGTCCTTGTGCAGTTTACAACCTAGTCAGAGTAGGGGGAGACAGACGATAAACAAATCTATCATCTCTAATACACAGTTGCTGTTGAGTGGACCAGAGAAAAATAAAGCAGGATCAGAAGAATGAGGAGCACAGGATGGAGACAAGGGCTTTTTGAACGGCTTATAGAAGCGGCTGAAGAAATGAGCCATGTGGGTATCAGGAAAAGCATTCCAGGTAGAGGGAACATACAAAAATCCTGAGGTTGGGCTCGGCACCTATGGCTTAAGCGGCTAAGGCACCAGGTACATACACCTAAGATGGCAGGTTTGAATCCAGCCTGGGCCCACCAAACAACAATGACAGCTGCAACCAAAAAAAAATAAATAGCCGGGTGTTGTGGGGTACACCTCTGGTCCCAGCTACTTGGGAGGCTGAAGCAGGAGATGCGCTTGAGCCCAGGAGTTGGAGATTGCTGTGAGCTGTGATGCTACGGCACTCTACCCAGGGGGCACTTGAGGCTCTGTCTCAAAAAAAAAAAAAAAAAAAAAAGTCCTGAGGTTGGACGGAATTTCAATATGTGATAAAGTTAAGGATTTTTTTTTTTTTAAGACAGAGTCTCACTTTGCTGCCCTTGGTAGAGTGCTGTGGTGTCATAGCTCACAGCAATCTCAAACTCTTGGGCTTAAAGGATTCTCTTGCCTCATTCTCTCAAGTAGCTGGGACTACAGACACCTGCCATAACACCCAGCTATTTTTAGAGATGGGGTCTTGCTCTTGCTCAGGCTGGTCTCGAATCTGTGAGCTCAGGCACTACACCTGCCTTGGCCTTGCAGAGTGTAGGGATTATAGGCGTTAGCCACCAAGCCCAAACAAAGTTGAGGATCTTGAGGTTCTTATAAGAGGGAGACAGGAGGTTGGAGGTACAGGAAGTGATGTAACAACAGAAGAGGTTGGAGTGAGACAAGGAAGGGGCTGTGAGCCTGGGAATACAGGTGGCCTCTGGAAGTTGGAAAACACAGGGGACAGTTTCTCCTCTGAAGCCTTCAGAAGGAACACAGCCTTTCTGTCACCTTGATTTTAGACATCAGACCTCCAGAACTGGGGAGCAAATTTGGGTTGTTATGAGCCACTAAGTTTGTGGCATTGTATTATGGCAGCAGTTTGAGAAATGGATACAAGAACACATTTCTGCTTTTATAAAAAGGACAGTGAAAAACCCTGCCTGAAGCCCTGCAGAATTAGGACAGAACAGCCCAGCCGCCCTGGCCTAGTAAGGCAGGAGAGCCAGAGGCCTCAGAACCCTGCCCAGCTGCCCAAGAGCTCTGGCTCCAGTCCCTCTAGCAGTGGGAGGTTTCCCACCTTGATCCCCTCTCTTGGGCCTCCAGGCCTCTGCACAGGTCCTCCCCTCTGCCAGAAGCACCCATCCGGCTAGTCTGTCCCCTGGTGCCTCTGGAGCCTTCTTTTCCTTCCTCACCACCCCACTAAGTGGCCGTCCCTCTTCTGGATTCACACCATACCCTAACTCTGCCCTTGCCCACCCTTAGATTTAAATGTTTGTCTCCTGCTTTTCTTTCCTCCCTGAGAGTAGGACAAAGAGCTCCTTTTGGTGAGTCCTTACTGTGTGCCAAGCTTGGTCACTGGGAAGAGCTGTGCAGGTCCTCCCCAACAGGGCCCACGGGAGCTGTGCAAGGCAGCGGCAGCCCTGCCAAGTGCAGTGATTCCTCACAGAGACCCTGTGAGGTGGGGCATCATGCCCCTTTTACAGATGAGGAAGGAATGGTGGGGCAGAAGGGGATACACTGGCAACTCCCTGAGATATATTTTCTAAGCATTTATTGAGCATTTTGTCAAATCCTCACCATGATGCTGTGAGATTGGTGCTGTGACTCTTCCCATTTTATAGATCGGAAAATTGAGGCTCAGAGGGGCAAAGTTACCAGCTCAAGGTTGCAGATCTAGTAAACAGCTGAGCTGGGATTCAAATGCTGGTCTGCCTCACTCCTGAGTCTGAGATCTTGAGCCTCCACTGTGCTGCCCTCCAGACCACACACCTCACAGGGCAAACATGGGACCTCTTTCCTGTTTCTGCCTGGTATAGCAGAGTAAGTGCTCAATAAACATTTGCTGAATGAAGCAAGAAATGAGGGAGGGATGAGTCAGGAGGTGACCTTGACCACTTTGTTACCTGGTTTGTTGTCATGCACAGCTGTAAGTGGCTGTGAAGATCAAATGAGCTGCTCCCCTGGCAGCTTCTTGAGAAGGGAACAGCAGGGTTGTTAGCGTGGAAGGGACCTTTCTGGGCCCACACCCCGGTTCTTAGCCCCCTGGGGGAAATTTCTGCCTCTGGGCTGCACTGGCTCCTTTCATCTCCAGAGAAAAGTCTGGCCTTTTCTTTTGTCCCTGGAGGGTCTTGAAGAGGCCCCTGTCCCCATAGAGGCCTACTCATGACAAGTGGGCCCTTGGTTCTTCCCAGGGGAACCCCAGAGGATTTCTTTCCATTTCTACCTCTCTGTCCCTGGGGACGAGACCCCAGAGGCCATGGCAAAAGGAGAAACTGGTGACCCCAGAGAGTCTATAGGGTGCTTTGGGGGAGCAAGTGGCATTTCAGGGTGGCTGCAGAGGACCCAGCTGGGCTCATCAATGGCACCATTACTAGGCCCCATGGCTGTTTTCCATCACTTTGGGGTTGAGTGTCACAACTTCCCAAGAACATTCATGTCAGAGATTTTTTTTTGCAGTTTTTGGCCAGCGCTGGGTTTGAATCTGCCACCTCCAGTATATGGGGTCGGTGCCCTACTCCCTTGAGCCGCAGGTGCCGCTCCATATCTGCTCCATATCAGAGATCTTGATTAATCCCACTGTGTCTCCTGAGAGACACATATTAATCATCATGAAAGTTCACGTTTCTTTGTTATTTACTAGGTGCCAGACCTGGAGCTGAAGTCTTCACCTGGATTATTCTTTTTTCTCCTCACAACAAGCTTATGGTGTATGTGCCATTATTAGTACAGTTCCCACTGGTGGGTGAGGACCTTGGGTCACAGAGGCAAAGCTCTCTTACAGCACTTTTGGGGAGCTGCAGAGGCTATGCATCGAATCTGATTCCACGAGGAGGGACTAGACACAACTACTTAAATGACAAGGACGCTGAGGCTCAGTGGGGGTGGGGTGGGGTGGAGAGACTTGCCCACAGTCACGGCCTCTGTCCCTGATAGCCTTCTGGGGGAATAAGATAGGGCTGGAGGTCACCAGCTGTCTGGCCTCTGGTGGGGCAGCCCCAGGAAGGCTGGTCCGTGAGAAATGCCCTGGACCCTTGAGGGCTGTGGGCTGCTGTTTCCTCAGCTATAAAATGGTGGCAGTAACAGAGGTGTGACCAGCACACACATGGCTCCTTGCTAAGGCTTCTTCAGCCCTGCATTACAAGGCCTGGGTTTTCCAGGGCAGCGTTGGCCCCAGTCCAAGCCCCATAAATGGCAGCCCTATGGCAGGCCCCACCTCACCTCCCCGGCCTTTCTCCTTACCCCACTCTGGCCCCTATAATTGGAGTTCTCTTGGTGAGTTATTGGCTCAATATTTTTATAGGTTCCCCCAGTTCCCCTCCCTACTTTGCCCCCAGACAAAGGAGCTATAAGGCTGGAGCCAAAAACACAGCTGAGAGAATGTGAGCCCGTGACCCGGCCCTGCGAGGGCGAGGCGGAGAGCTTTCCCTGTGGGCCCAGCCCTGGGCAGGACCTATTCCTATTCTGCCTCCAGCACTCCACAGAGGCTGCTCTGTCCCCTCAGGCTGGGCTGGCTCCCACTAGGGCACTCTAATGGCTTAGGGAAAGGTAGGGACTTTGTTTACAGGCTGAGCTGGAGGCAGTCGGCCAGGAAAGTCTGTCAGGCTGCCGTCTCACAGTCAGACTCTGACACATGGCCAGGGCCATGCAGGAGGCACAGGCTGGGTCAGCACACCCGGCCAGTCAGGCAGCAGGCAGGTTGTTGTTTCACAGCCAGACGTGGCTAAACTACTCAGGGCCACCCAGTCACAGCCGCTCATGTTGGGAGTCACAGTCACAGCTGGTCAGCCCAACACCCAGCCCAGCTCAGTCAGCCAGTCAGCCAGCCAATTAATCATTGTCTCAGGGTCAGATTGTGTTACACAGTCAGACACAGCCCCGCACACAGTGAGTCACTATCATGGTCAGCAGGTCTCCTGCCGCCCAGTCAAACTCCATCTGTGAGCCAGTCAATCAATTCGTCAAGGCAGGGTCAGCTCACCACCTCCAACAGCCAGCCAGCCAGCCAGCCCGCCAGCCAGGAGTCATCAGTCACTATGACAGCTAGTCACAATTAGTCAGCCAGTCAAGCCAGTCCAGAGGATGCTGTCTCCCGGACAGACTCAGTTACACTGTCACAGCCCTCCGGTCAGACTCAGCCACTCATACCACGAGTCACCCAGCTGTCTGCTGACCAGACAGTCCATCTCTGTCATTCTCCTGCAGTCAAGGCAGACAGTCAGTTTTCAAGACTTAGGCACTGAGAAGTCCCTCAGTCAGTTGGATGTGTCAGTTTCCATGACAGTCACAGGCAGCCACAGTCGTGGCCTGGTCAGCCAAGCCACAAGGAAACACCAGCCAACCAGCCAATCAGTCGATTGCAAAGATTCAGACATGTGGCCAAGACAGTCAGTCAAGACTCAGGGGTCGGCTCGGCGCCTGTGGCTCAAGTGGCTAAGGCGCCAGCCACATACACCTAAGGTGGTGGGTTCGAATCCAGCCTAGGCCGCCAAACAGCAATGATGGCTGCAACCAAAAAAATGGCTGGGTGTTGTGGCGGGCGCCTATGGTCCCAGCTACTTGGGAGGCTGAGGCAGGAGACTCGCTTGAGCCCAGGAGTTGGAGGTTGCTGTGAGCTGTGATGCCATGGCACTCTACCCAGGGGGACAGCTTGAGGCTCTGTCTCAAAAAAAAAAAAAAAAAGACTCAGGGGTCCCAGTCACACATGCAGTCAGTCAGCCCCTCAGGAAGGGGCGGCCAGTCCCCCAGCCATCTTGTCAGTCAGTCACAGTGGTCAGTCAGCCAGTCAAGACCATCACTGAAGGCTACCAGTCAGGGTCATTGTCAGTCAGCCAGTCACAGGTACAGGGACTCAGTCAGTAACAATAGCCAGTCACCATAAGTTGCCCAGGTATCCAGCCAATTTGGACTGGTCAGGCAATGAGGCTGTCACCCCCCATCACACCCGTTGTCATTGCACAGCCAGCCAGCCAGTCAGTGGTCACCCAGTTACCTCACCAGTTAGGTTTAGTTCATCAGCCCAGTTGCAGCTGGCCCAGTCAGATTGTGGGAGCCACAGTCTGTGGCCTGGGCAGTCCCAGTCACAGACAGCCATGGTGAAATACCTGGTCAGTGGCCATCAGCCGGTCAGTCATCAAGCCTGGCGCTGGCCAATACCTGGACACAGACTGACTGTGTATGGTACCACATGAGTCATTAGCCAATCACGGACAAAGCCTAAGTCAAACCTTAACCCTTCAGCAATGTCCAGAATTAGTGGCCCCAAATCAGTCACCTGCTCTAGACCTATCAGGAAGGAAATGGGCAGGGGAGACAGTTCAGATGTGGATGAGCTCAGTGGCACCTACTCGTCAGCCAGCAAGGCCACAGGCTGACAGCCACAGAGAAAAGGCAGGAGACCCCGTCCCTGTGCCTAGGTTTCTCAGAGCTGGTGCCCCCAGGGCCCTTCCCACCCAAGGGAGGTAGGGGACACTGAAAGGAGGGGATGTCCCGCATTCACTGGCCTTCTCCTTTTCCCTTCCCTCCTTCCCTGCCTTTTCCTCCTCCACTCCCTCCTCACCCCCATCTGCTCTGCCCATATAAATTCCCAGTCCTGCCCAGCCCCTCAACTCCTGCCTGGGAGTCCTGCAGTGCCATCATCTCCTCCCCCAGAATATACACACACCACACACCACTCACACATGGGCACACCCACCACACACCCCCCAAACACCACTCACACACGTGCACACCCCCTCATATACACCACACAGCACCTACACGTGCACGCCCCCACACACCATACACACCACCCAGCACTCACACACAAACACACCACACACGCACACACGCTCATACCACACACACATATATACGCCCACCCCCACCCCCCCATCCTCGATTCTTGGCTTAGCCTCCTCATTTCAGAACATCCTGTTCCAAGCAGTCTGGGAGAAAGCACTCAAACCCCCTTAGGCCCACCCCTCCCCTCTGCTCTCCACTTTCCCACTGTCACTGGCCCTGGATCAGTGTCCTGGATGTGGACTCTCTGCAGCAGCTCTTCATCCTCCAAGCTCCCCTGAAGGAGTGAGATGAGCAGGGAGCCAGGGAAGGGAGGGGTTTTGCTCGCTTAGTTCCCTGTGCCCCTGGCTCAGCTCTTTCCCTGGAGCCAGGCAGGCTCCCCAGGCCTTCTCGTTACCCAGGCAGACACTGGCTGGAGGCCAGCCAGGAGAGTCAGCCAGGAGTTCTAAGCCGGAGGGGAGAACTGCTCATCTCAGAGAGACTGGGGCTGTGTTCTGCTGTAGTGGGGCCTGCCCTTGGCAGGGGGGCTTTCTGGACCCCTTTCCAGCACCTGGGCTCAAGCACTTACTGGCTGGTGACCACACTGGGCACGTCTGTCAGCTCTCTCCTCTTTAAGATAGAGACGTTAAGAGACACACCTGCTTGGGTCTGAGGGGGATGAAATGAAGAACAAATGGCGTGGACAATGCTCGGGGAGGCATCTGGTACCTCCGGTGTTGGGGCTAATTTATTCCAACCATGCAAATTGGTGGCCAGGCCAAAGGGGCCCCTGAGGCTTCTTTCTGTGTCCTTCTCTCACCTAGTCCCATGACTATCGGCCCCCTCACAGCTTCTTGTCATTAAGGACTCCTAAGTGCCCCATACCAGGCTAGGAGCTCTCTTGACATTGTTACCCTTCACTTTCACAGCAGCCCCAGGAAGTCAGTGCCCTTGACACCCCCATTTCACAGAGGGAGAAACTGAGGTCTGGGAGTCAGAGTAATTTGCCCAAAGCAGCAAAGCCAGAACTGGCTGACTCGTCAGGTCCTCAGGGTGAAACTATGTGTGACTCTTGTCCCTGCACCCCCACATTCCATGTGGTCTCTCCTCTGGGGGATGCCTTGGCTTCCCTTTCTTCCTGCCTCTCTTTCACACTTACTGCTTGCTCCTGTTCTCTGAGACTCTGCTCAATGGCCTTTAACATTTGTTCTCCCCTCTTCTTTAGAACCTGAACTTCAAAATATTAAGGAGACCCACGAACCCTTGGCATAAAAATGACATTCCTCAGCCTTCCTTGCTGCCGGGAGTGGCCTTATGTCTGTTATGGCAGATGGAACTTAAAAACAGGGCTCCTCTTCTTTGAATTGGAAAAAATCGCCTCCTCTGAGCAGCTGCAGTTCTGTGCCCAGGATCTGGCTGGCAAGTGGGTGGCAGAACTGTGTCAACTAGAAAACAGAGCTCCGTGGAGAAGACACAGAACTTGGGAGCAGAGTGTGGACTGGGGTATGGGCTCCACTCACCCACACAGAAAACAAGGCTGGAGCTGCAAGGTCTGGGGACGTGGCCCCCCGTCAGCAGCGGTGGGAAGATCAGGGCGTGGGCTGGGTGGAGCCTCTGCCCCCAGGATGTGTGCCTTGAGTCCCCAGAGCCACTCTCTTGGGTCCTGTGACTGTCGGAAGTGCACTCCCCTTCCCTCTCTTTCCCCTGCCCCGCTCTCCCTGCAGGTCTACCTGCCCTGCTCCCCCCCCTTTCCCTGCAGCTCCCTCCTCTTCTCCCCTCCTCAGCCTGGGGTCTCTTTAGGTCTCTGTCTGTTTCTCCCTCTGGCCTCTGCTCCCAGCCCCTCCTCCTACTTCCTTTCTTCCTCCCCTGGTAAATCTGCAGCCCTGAATCCAGATTTGTAAGAGCTGCCGTCTGTCTGTCTGTTCTTCAAGATAACCTAAACCCAGCCGCAGGCCCCAGCCCAATTAGCTGTTGGGCTGTTCCTGTCCTGTAGGCCTTGTAGGCAGAACAGAACTTCTAGGCTCCCCTGCCACCCTGAGCCGTTCCCACAATGCCCACTCAGAGGACACTATGGCCCATTCCCTAAAGTCTCCCAAGGCTGCTCTTTGTAAGCCACAGCTTTGGTATCAGGGTCCAGGGTCCATTCTCCTTAGGGACACTACAAGGTGGCCATCCCTCTCAGCCCAGGCCTAGCCACCTCCCGGGGGGTCTGCATGTCCTCAGGCTCCATCCCCTTCCTAAGAAATTTTTCCTCCCTCCTTCCTCCAGGAACCTTGACTAATCTGGATTCCGCAGCAGCTCTAAGAGGGGCTGAACTCAAGCCCTGTGGGAGCCCCAGCTGGCCAGGCTGCCCACTGAGAGAGCCTACAAGCCTGGGTGGTTATCCTGATGGAAACACCTGCGAACAAGCGACAGCTCCCCTTCCTTCTCAGTCTCAACCAGCAGCAAAGACAAAGCAAACGCCCTGAGAGGACATCTCAGGTGGACACTCCCCCTCTCCCTGTCTTGTCTGTGCGCCCAAGGCTCCTCTTTTCATACCTTTAATCACCTCTCAGGCCTCACCTGTGTCCTCACAAAGTGTTTCCATCAGGATAACCACCTGGGCTTCTAGGCTCCCTGCCCCCAGCTCTTCCCACGGCAGCTTACACGTGCAGAGTTGTAGGCTGTGAAGACAGCTCAAGCTTCTTGGAAGAGTCTGCCAGGCTTTGGGGGTGGGGTGAGGAGGTGTTTTCCTTGTCCCACTTACTTCTGGCTTGGGGCTTTTTCTCTGTCTCCCAGTAGTTACCTGGTAGGATGTCTGTTGACAACGGCTACTGACTTTGGCTTGGGGAATAGTTGAGGGCCTATCAGTGAGGCGGGGGGAGGGGGGGGCACCCCATAGGTGGGGGTTGAGGGTGGGGATGCCTCAGCTTGGGGAGGCCCCAGGGACACTTCAGAGACTCTGGTTTGACTGAGGAATTTGGATCAGAAAGGAATGAAAGGAAAGACTTTGGTGGCTCAAGCGTCTAAGGCACCAGCCACATACACCAGAGCTGGCGAGTTTGAATCCAGCCTGGGCCTGCCAAACAACAATGATAACTACAACCAAAAAATAGCCGGGCGTTGTGGCAGGTGCCTGTAGTCCCAGCTACTTGGGAGTCTGAGGCAAGAGAATTGTTTAAGCCCAAGAGATGGAGGTTGCTGTGAGCTGTGATGCCACAGCACTCTACCCAGGACAACAGCTTTAAAAAAAAAAAAGAAAGAAAAGACTTTGGGAGACACGTACAGTAGTCAAACCTTTGCATTATTGCTCAGAGATGATTCGCCTTCCACACACATATGCATATACATAAAAATACAAACACGCCTACACACCCTCCCAATCTCGTTCATTCATCAGCAAGTACTCAGTTACCCTCTGTCATCTTTACAAACACGCACACACACCTCCCCAGACATAAGCCCTTTCCCTTTTACATTGCTTTATTGTCTTGCTTCTCAGAACTGTTGAGGCCCTGCACAGGGTAGGCTGGAATCTGATGCTCAGACTTGCCTATTTTCATCACTGATCCACTTCAGTAAGAGCAGATCTCTCTCGGAGATAACCAGAATCTTAGTAACAGCACTTTAGGGGAGCTGGGCTCCACAGGAGGTGGGGGAGTGTGTCTTAATCTAGACACTCTTCTCATTAAAGGATCCACTCAGTGCCTCTTGAGATGGAGGTGAGAGGACTCCAGCTTGGGGACACCTTGTAGGAGAGAGATTCCTGTGAGGTACAGCCGGAGGGCCTCCCAGAAACCTCTTCCCCTGACTTTTCAGCATCCCCCCACAACCCCCAGGCAGCTATGTGAAGGCCTCTCTTTATTTGGAATCAACTTGGCAGTAATGACACATTCTGAAAGGCTGCAGCATGGAAGTCAGTAGCAGAAGCCCTTAATTCCCAGACCCAAGGGGGCTTTGCATGACAGTTCCTCTCCTGCTGAGCACAAACCCACCATCTCTCTCCCTTCCAACCTCCAAGGAGGAGGGCCAGGCCACTGTGTGAAATGCTCTTAGAGGCATCCTGCTGGGGTGACAAGGCTCAGAAGAAAAAGGCAGATGGCTCCCCACTGCCCTGGGATGACATCCAAGTGGCCTGCCTGCTAGATTAACAAAGGCCATACTCATCCTTCCTCTAGGCACAGCTCCAGCCATGCCCTTGCCACATATGCCACTCCAGCTCCTGTGAGCTTCTGCAGTCCTTAGATCAGGCCTCCTGGCACCCCAGGCTGCTCCCTCTCCCGAGAATATGCCTCCCTCCCATCACCTTTTAGCTAACTCCTGTGCATCCTTCAGGACTTAGATGTCACTTCCTCCAGGAAGCCTTCCCAGGATGCCTCAGAATAGGGGCCCTAG
Source organism: Galagoides demidoff (assembly GCA_963574575.1). Classification (NCBI taxonomy): domain Eukaryota; kingdom Metazoa; phylum Chordata; class Mammalia; order Primates; family Galagidae; genus Galagoides; species Galagoides demidoff. The sequence goes on along the minus strand of CAUYQV010133063.1, from coordinate 24,134 downwards.
AGCATAATTGTCAGGAGTTTAGGTACACTTGGGTTAGAATCCCACCTACTGGCTGTATCAGTTTCCCAGGGCTTTCATGGAGACTGTCACAAACTGGGTGGCTCAAATAACTGAAACTTATTGTCTTACAGTTCTGAAGACTGGAACTCAGAAATGAAGGTGTCAGAAGAGCTGTTTCCTCCTGAGGGCTGTGAGAGGGTCTCTCTCCTGGCTTCGCATAGCTCTGGCATTCTTTGGCTTATAGGTGGCGTTCTTCCTGGTCTTCCTCTTGCTTTCTCTCTGTGCATGTCTGCCTCTGTGTCTATTTTCCCTTTTTATAAGGATGCCAGTCATATTGGATTGGGCCCACTTGAAAGATTTTACATTAACTTGATTATTTCTGTAAGAGCATCTCTCCAAAAATGGTCACATTTTGAGCTCCTAGGGGTTAGGAGTTCAACATAGCTTTTAGGGAGGACATGGTTAAACCCAGAACCTTGTGTTATTTAACTTCTCTGAGCCCTGCTTTCCTTATCTTGAGGAAGAGTTGAATGAGGATTGTGAAAGGAAGAAGATGTTGGGTGGTGACTTTGATTCAAGGCTTGATTCACTGACCAGCTGCGTGATCTTGGGCAAGTACCTTAACCTTTCTGAATCAGTATCTCTTACTGCAAACAGCCCCTCTGACCCCCAAGCTCAGTAGCTTAAAACAACACCATATATTGCACTCATAAGTCTATAATTTGGGCAGGGCACAGTGGGGAGAGCTTTTCTCAGTTCCATGGGATAGAAACTGAAGTGGTTCCACTGGACAGGAGGCTACGCTTCCAAGATGGCTCATTCACTAGCAAGTAGGACGGACTGACTGTCAGTTGAGAGCTTGGCCTGGGGTTGCGGGTCAGGCACTTTGGATCTTCCTCATGTGAGTCTGTCCCATGGGACTGCTTGGGCTTCCTCACAGCATGATGGCTGGGTTCCAAAAGTGAGGATCCCGAGAGAGCCAGGCAGAAGTTGCACCCTCTTTTATGACCCAGTTTTAGAAGTCACATAGTGTCACTTCACCCACAGTCTCAAGCCTGCCCAGATTCCAGGAGACACCCCGTGCTCTTAATGAGAGGAGGGTCCAGGTCATGTATTTTGGAAAACACATTTTGCCCACCCGTTATTGTCCTAAGCCTCAGGAGTTCTGACTTAGGTTGAGCCTTTACAAACATTATTTCTCATTTAATCCCTGTAACACTCCCCTGCTGCTGATGCTCTTATCTCATTTCACAGATGAGGAAATTGAGGTTCAGAGAGGAGACTTGTCCAAGACCACCCAGCTAGGCAGTGACAGGGTCAGCCTGTCTTTGCTTCCAGAGCCTTCTGTTACTTAGACAGACATCACTAGTCGCTGCTGTCTGCAGTTCCCGTTCACCCCTCCTGCTATTCACCCTTCCTCTCCCCAACTGCTCAATTCCCTGCCTGTGAAAGGAGGCTAATAATAGTGACTGTCCTGGGCCACTGTGGGTAGGAGAGAAGAGAAGGCACATGGAGGTCTCTGCTCAGGGTCTGGCACGTGGACAGTCTCGGTAAAGGTCTGTCGTCTTCTTATCCATTGCCTCCCTGATGCCTGAGATGGAGCTAATGTCAGAGGCTTGGCACATGGAGTTGCCACATGGCTCCATAAATGTCTGTTGACTGAATGACAATTCTCATTTTCTAGAAAGGAAAACTAACTTTTTATGCTCACACAGTGGCATGGTAGGCCTGTAGTGTAGATGAATGAATGAATGAGCAAATGAATGAACAACTGAATGTTCTCTGGATTAGGCTGGATTCTCTCAGGAGCAGACTCTGAGGCAAAGATTCAAGGACAAGGAGTTTATGCAGGGGTGACCGTGGGTGGCACTGGTAGGGGGTGGGGAAAGGAGAGAAGGAAGGAAGCATGTGTGTTAGTAAGCAGATTACTGGTGTAGGCACCTGGGACTCAGTTCCCCTGGGCACCCTGGAAGACAGCAAGGAACTTGACTTGGAACACCCCACTGAGGTGTGAGGAGGCTGGGTAGTTAACTTCCACCTTGCACATGTCAGCTCCTCCTGGCTGTGCTGACTGCAGTTCTCCCTGTGGCTGAGCGCGCCCCTGGTCAGAGCATATCCATGACTTGCCTGAGAAGCCTCTGGGTGTCAGGGAGCAGCGAGGGCAGAGGGAGTGTAGGCAAACCACCAATAGACTCACCTGGGGCTCAAACAGCTCTCTGCTTCTGGCTGTTCTTTGAAGGCAAAGCATGATTCTGAAAGCAATCTGCCTGCAACCCTTCTTCCTCCCCCTGTGCTCCAAAGGGCCCTTGTTCCTACAGGACTCCAGCCTCTGTCTGGAGTACCTTCCCTACCAGCACCTTCTCCAGCATCCTCTCCCTCCATAGCAGGGTATCCTACCAGGAAAGCAAGCAGAAACCCTGCAGAGTGGGGGTGGGCTGGGGAATTGCTGGGCAGGGCTGGGGAGAAGCTGCTTCACATGAGGCCACCACTTAAAGCATTTTTGGCTAAGAGCAAGGAGGGTGTCTTCGTATAGGTGTCCAGAGGCCACTGGCCTGTTGTTTGCCCACTTCATTCCTCGGTGCAACCCCAGGCTGTTCTCTGAGTCCTTGGAGAATAGGGCTGCAGGTGTCAACCTTCTCTGTGAGATAAAGGGGCATGCTGCCTGCCTAGTGCAGTCTGGGACTTGTCATTCACTCTGGACTTGCAGTTAAGCTTGGGCACTGCTCTTGGCTGTGCCACTTTCTGGCCACTTCTTTGGACAAGTCTCCAATTTCCTTGTTCTGTAAAATGGGGAACACTTTTTTTCTTTTTTTGAGACAGAGTCTCACTCTATTGCCCTGGGGTTGAGTTCCATGGCATTATGACAGCTCACAACAACTTCAAACTCTTGGGCTCAAGTGATCCTCCTGCCTCAGCCTCCCAGGTAGCTGGGACTACAGGTGCCCACCACAACACCTGGCTAATATTTTATTTTATTTTTGAGAAAGAGTCTCACTATGTCACCCTTAGTAGAATGCCTTGGCTTCACAGCTCACAGGAACCTCAAACTCTTGGGCTTAAGCAATTCCCTTGCTTTAGCCTCCCAAGTAGCTGGGACTACAGGTGTCCACCACAATGCCCAGCTATTTTTTTGTTGCAGTTGCCATTGTTGTTTTAGCTGGCCTGGGCCAGGTTCGAACCCGCCAGCCTTGGTGTATGTGGTCGGACCCTATCCACTGAGCTATGGGCACTGTGCTAGTTTTGGGGTCTTTCTTTTGATTAGGCTGGTCTTGAACTCCTGAGCTCAAGGAATCCTCCTATTTCAGTCTCCCAGGGTTCTAGGATTACAGGCATGAGCCACAATTCTTAATCCCAATTTCACAGGGCCCGCATGAATGTGACATTAGACATGGCTGCATCTAGTAAATGATAGAGTATTTCCTCACACCAGTCTCAAACCTGGGGCTTCTCTGGGTGGTTCTTGGAGGATTTGAGTCTTTGAAGATCCTGGTAGTTACACATGCTGTTGGGTTGGATGCTGCCTTGGCATTGGGCACAACTGAGGACTCTCTTCAGACATTCCAGGCAGTGAGCACTGATGGAGTGGGGCTGGAGAGGAGAGGAGGGGTCTGGCAAATGTGGCACGAAGCAGCTGCATCGAAGCAGCTGCATAAGCTGCATAAGACACTCCCTTGGGAAACATAATACCTCTAGGGAAAAGTGGAAGGGAACGAAACGTACCAAGTGGTGCAAGATGCCAGAGGCGGGGACCCAAAGCGTTAGCCATCTTTGCATCAGTGACAATAAGTAGCCTCGGCCTAACATCACATCTATCATGCACCTGGCACTGGGCTGAGTGATTGCCACAAAAGATGACATTTTGGCTGGGCACAGGAGCTTACCCCTGTAATCCTGGCATTCTGGGAGGCCAAGGCAGGAAGCTTGATTGCTTGAGCTCAGGAGTTCAAGACCAGCCTGAGAAAGAGCAAGTCCCTATCTCTACCTAAAATAGAAAACAGTCAGCACTGGTGGCGGGCACCGGTGGTCTTAGCTATTTGGGAGGCTGAGGCAGGAGGATTGCTTGAGTCTAGGAGCTTGAGGTTGCAGTGAGCTATGATGATACCACTGTACCCTGGCCAGGGTGACAGAGCCAAAACTTATCTTTAAAAAACTTATATTATTATCTTCATTTTATAGGTGGGGAAACTGAAAATTTCTTCGGAATGTGCAGCTAGCAGGCAGCAGAGGTGTGACTGAAACCCAATCTGGGTGACTCCAGAATTGGGGCCTCAATTGCAAACACAATAAAAGGAAAGTCCTCCTTGATTCTGCACAGGAGGAAGAAAAATGGAGAGAATGGTGGAGCGCGTAGATCAGAGGAGCTTGGAAAGAGGGCAGGAGAATTCTCTACCATGACAGGCTGCATCATTTGCCCCGCCCCATGCAAAATTGAAATGCAGGGTCCCTGTTAAGAGCCCAGTGAGAATTTCAAGATGATGACTGCGGAGCATTAAGCCAAGCACAGAGTCCTTCTAAGGGTTGGGACTGTTTGACAGCTTGGGTGACACATCCCTGACGTCAGCTCTGTGCCCTGATTTTGAACACTAGCAGGTACAGATGGGGTTCTCTGTGGCAGGATGAGTTAGAGGCAAGCTTCCGGGTCAGATGGCTTGTATTTGAACCCTGAATTCCTGGCTTCCTAGCTAATGACTTTGCACAACTTCTTTAAACTCCTTTGAGCCTCAGTTTCTTCTTCTGCAAAATGGAATGTTGTTAGTTGTTATTTACCAGGCAGATGCAGGGAAGCGTTGAGCACCGCACCTGCCCTGTAGTATAGACCAGCGTCGCTGCCTACCTCCTCAGGGTGCAGACCCCACAGAAAGCCAGGTCCCAGCTGTCATTACCCTAAGCGTGGCCCAGCCTGGGCTGGAATCTTAGAGGCTGCAGCCTCTCTGCTCTGGCAGCTCCTCTTTGCCTTCCCATCCCCCAGGCTTTTAATGAGTTTAGTATTTTCATCAAATCATTCTTCCTACAACACAGGGCTGGGGAGGCTAAAAATAGCTCCCTGAATCACATGATGGCTCCAAATGTGGAGGCTTCCAGCAAAGGTACAAGTGCGACTCCCTGTTTCCTAGGAAATGAGAGTCATTGTGATGCCTGACGCCAGGCCACCGCCAACAGCACATTGTTTCCTGTGACATCCCTGCGTGTGACAGCGGGGGCAGGGGTGGTGCGGGCAGGCCAATGGAACCTCCAGAACTGGCAGGTCTGGTGGCCTCAGGTCTGAGCCAGAAGCTGCCGGTCACCTTCAGGAGCAAAGGGTCCCTAAGGCAAGGGCTTCTTCACACCTGGGCACCCTGTCCCACCCCACCTCTGAGGAACAGGCAGGAAATGGCTTTGCCAGCCAGAGAGATGGATTTTCTCTCAGTAACCCACACTCTCTGCCTTCGTGGTTCCTCAGCCAACTTCTTGAAGCTAATGGCATTTTATTATTTAGGAATGAAAGCAGATCTGTTGACAAACACTTCCCCAAGGGAACCTTTCTGGACTCCTCCCATCTTCTTCCTCCTATATAGGATGACTCCCAGCACCCAGACCAATCTCAAGGCCTGTTAACTCACTGACTGCTGAGCCCCAGCCTTGTCCACTAGGTCTGGGGTTGGGCCTAAGAATTTGCATTTCAAGCTAGTTCCCACTCTCCAGGAGGTGCTGACACAGCACTCTGGGGAACCAGCTTTGAGAACTGCTGCCCCACTTGCTGTGGCCCATCTTTTCCCCAGCCCCTTTCTTCTCTTGGTTTTCTCACTGCTTCTTGCAGCAACCTGGATTACTTTTGGTCCCCTGTGTCTGGCCCTGTACTCAATAATGTATGGCCTCTGGGCTTTTGCTCTGGATCTTCTGCATGGACCCCCACCACACACACTTGTCTCTTGGCTAACTGCTATTCTTGCTTTAAATGTAAGAAGTAAGAGCTAGTACTTACTGACCTCTTCACGATTCTGTATGGTAAGCACTGTTGTTATCCCCATTTTACAGGCAAGGAAACTGACATTCAGTGGAAAGTCACAACCCCAAGTCAGAGAGCTAGAAAACAGCTAGGATTTCAGGTGGCTTGCACTTCAGGCCTACAGGCGAGTCACAGCTCACCTGCTGACTCTCTGAAGAAGACTTCTCTAGATCTTCCAGACTGGATATCATACACCTTCTTGGAGCTCCCCTACACTGCATAGGTGTCTTTATCAATGCAGAACAACCTAGCAGAACAGTTATCTGGTGATGGCTCTGTCTGCTTTCTTTCTTTCTTTCTTTCTTTTTTTTTTTTTTTTGAGACAGAGCCTCAAGCTGTCCCCCTGGGTAGAGTGCTGTAGCATCACAGCGCACAGCAACCTCCAACTCCTGGGCTCTAGCGAGTCTCCTGCCTCCGCCTCCCAAGTAGCTGGGACTACAGGTGCCTGCCACAATGCCTGGCTATTTTTTTTTTTTTTTTTGGTTGCAGCCGTCATTGTTGTTTGGCAGGCCCAGGCTGAATTCGAACCCGCCACCTTAGGTGTATGTGGCTGGTGCCTTAGTCACTTGAGCCACAGGCACCAAGCTGGTTCCATCTGCTTTCTTAGGCTGCTAGTTCCTCAATGACACAGGCCTTGTCCTAATCATCATGGTGTCCCAAATACCTAGAACAGGGTCTGATACTAGTAAGTGCTTGATAAATGCCATGTTCCTGACTGATTGACTAACAGCTGCTCAAATGTTCATTGAATAAATAAGTAAATGGTTGCTACCTAATCACTATCAAGTGAATACGTAAACAGTAGGTACTCATGGCTGAATAAATGAATGAGATATTAAGTTCTCAATACATGCTGGTTTGTTGAGTGAATGAATTAATAGTAGCTAGTAATAATTATTTTCTGGATAAATTAATGAGCACATGAATGGCTAGCATGTGCTCATTAAATATTTCTTGGCCGGGTGAATGGATGGATTGGCTGGTGGATGATGGCTGGGCTGGGTTGGTAGGTAGATGAATGGATGGATGGGTGGATGAATAGGTTGGTATATAGATGGATGGCTAAGGTAAATAGGTAGAGGTGATAGGTGAGTGGGTGGATGGATGGATGGGTAGGTAGATGAACGGGTGGCTAAGTAGCTTAGTGTATAGATGAATGGATGGGTGAACAGATGGAAGGAGAGACAAGGAGATGGGCTAGTGGTTGGATGGGTGTTAGACAGGCCCATGACGCTGACATCATTAGCATGGGGCACTGTGTGTGATGCCACTTCTCCCAGAGAAATGTCAAAGAGTGAGTTATCCACAGGATCCCAGGGCACAAGCAGTCTACAGCCTGAGGGTTCTCTGAGCCACAAGCTATGACTTGGGAAACCAGATGGATGATGCTTCATGAGCACCAGGAGCAGGCTGTGGAACTGTTTTAAATGCCAGGATGTCGCCCAGCTGTGAGATTGGGGCTTGACGTTTGTCATGTTCCTGAACATTTGTTTTAATGACTAATTATTTTCCATTTTCTGACATGGCACCTTGGGAGGGGAAAAGGGGAGCTTGACTGGAAGCTGGAGACCTATGCTCTCTCTGCACAATTGAATTCACTAACAAGCCAGAAGTGAATTAACCCCAACCGGCCAGGTGCAGAGCTAAATCTGGAGACCCAACTCCCAGGCATAGCCAGGTGCTGCTCAGCTTGGAGTCCCTGCCTGGCTGGCTGGCACCTGCAAAGAATCCAGGACGACCAAGCTAAAACCCCGTGGGGAAAGGCAGGTTGCTGCTTGAAAGTTAGCTGATTTATCTCAACACAAAGGAAAGATACATGTTTGAGGCGATGTATATTCCAATCACCCTGATCTGATTATTACACATTGTATGCATACATCAAAATATCACATGTACCCTCAAAATATGTACTATGACATATCAATAAAAATACCTGATTTTGATCTATGATTAATTACATGTGTGTTTTAAAGTAGTTACTATGTATAGGACATTGTAAAATGCTTTACCTGACCATATCGTCACTATTGTCCCCATTTTACAGATGTGGAAACTAGGGGACAGGGGAGGGCAGACTGTGCTGCGGAGGTGGAGGGAGCAGTGTTAAGAGAAATATGAGCTGTTGAATCTGGTGGGAAGAGAGAGGCATGGAGATGACTCTGGGTGCTCTGGCCCATGCAGGGAATGTGGAGGTACAGAGGGAGGAGGCGGCTGCAGGGAAAGGGAAGAGGGCAGCTTGGTCTGGGAGCAGTGTAAGCTACTTCTAGATGTCAACGTGAGGAGTAGTCCCAGATAGAAATGAGGACTAGAGAAAAGTCCAGAGAGTGCTGACATGGAGCCCCTAGAAAGCAACAGAATCCCTCACTCCCCTGCTCACATCAGGGAGCAATGGGGTCGGTGGCAAAAGAAATTTCCCAAGTCTCTTGACAAAAGAGGCAGTGGCCTCTCAGTTTCTGTCAACTTCTTGCTGTGTGGGAAAAGCTTAAGAGCAGGTGTCCTCAAACTATGGCCCGCAGGCCACATGCAGCCCACCTAGGACATTTATCCAGCCCACTGGGCGTTTTTGCCACCACTGCCTGTCCTGCTTAGCAGCCAACTCGTCCCAGGGCCTGTAGTCCGGCCCTCCAACGGTCTGAGGGGCAGTGAACTGGCCCCCTGTTTAAAAAGTTTGAGGACCCCTGCTTAAGAGCTTCTGGTTTGTTTAGGGAAACAAATCTAGATTTCATGTTAAATTTCTTGGGTTTATGTTTTCTTGGGTTTTATGTTAAATTTCTTGGAGGGAGTTCATTTAAAATTTTGCACAAGCACTGTCTGGGCCAAATGGCCCACATCTGTGGGCTAGATGCAGCCCATGGCAGTCAGCGGGCAACCTCTGGGGCGAGAGTGATGAGGAAGAGGCTGGGCAGAGCTTGGGGCCACAGTGTGGCAGGTGCGGCTCTCCGGCCAAGGGCACAGGGGGTGGGAGATTTCAGGAGTGAGTAGGCTAGAGTGCTGAGTCCCTAGGAAGGCTGGAAATTTGACCTACAGGGGACCAGATCAGGTTGTGTAATGGGAGGGGAAGAACCACTGCTCTTCTGTAGCAGCAATTTCCACTTGGTATGGACTGAATGTTTGCATTCCTTCAAAACTCACATTTGAAATCCTAACCCCCCAGGTGATGGTATTAGAAGGTGGAGGACTTTGGGCCATGATTATGTTACATAGGTGGGGCCCTCATGACTGGAATTAGTGCCTTCATGATAGAGCCCCCAGAGAGCCCCCTCGTCCCTTCCACCATGCGAGGACACAGCCAGACGATGCCATCTCTGAACCAGGGAGGTTCCTCATTCCCAGACACTGGGTCTGCCAGTGCCTTGATCTTGGATTTCTCGGCTTCTAGAACTGTGAGATATCAGTTTCTGTTGCTTATAAACTGCCCAGTCTGTGAGACTTTGTTATTGTAGCCTGAATGTGCTAAGACACGACCTTGCTTATAAGGGGCAGGAAGGGGAATGACGGGAGTGTCTTTGCAGCAGAGCAGACTGCCCCAGAAGGGAGTGGCCCAGGACTGCCCAGCCAGCATGAAGCCGAGTTCCCTAGCAGCCCCATCTCAAGGGAGACAGACCTGCCAACCCTTTCAGAGGCCCCCTGAGACATTATGCATCACAGACATCATGCAGTGAAATGTAAGAAAGGCTCTGCGTGCCGCCCCTGGCTCCTGTGCCAGCTCAGGGCCCTCCAGCTGGGAGTCACTGTGGACACTGGAAGCAGCACTTGCCCGCAGAGCCCCTGCCCTCTCCGGCTGTGCCACCCAATGTGGTAACCATGAGCTACTGGTGGCTGGTGAGCTGGTGAACAATGGTTAATGTGAGTGAGGAGGATGTGTTATTTTATTTAATTTAAATCATTTAAATTTTAATAGCCTCACGGGGCTAATGTCTGCCATGCTAGAGAGTGCAGGTCTCCAGGTTTAGAAGATGTCATGGTCATTGCAGCAATGGCTCTGCCCTTCCCCTGTGACTTTTCTCACCTCTTCCCAGGAGAAGAGGAAGCCAACAGGGAGCCGGGGTCCCCATAGACTGGGTCACTCTGTGTTAACAAGACCCTCACCTGGGTGAGCTCCCAAGGGGTGGACGGCTTAGCTGAGGGGCCCTGGTCCCGTAGGGCTGCAGTATTGTCTTGTCCTCTATTTTTTCCTCTTCTCATGGGCAGCTCTGATGCTCTGACCTTCTTGGGCCCAGCAGACAGCTGGACACAGGTAGGGCTTAGTGGATGGGGACACCTCTGTGGCTTGTGGGCCTGAGCCTTCTTCTTCAGCTCGGTCATCTACCCAGGTTCTGCCTACCTGGCTTCTGGCCCAGATCATCATAAAGGGCCACTGTCAGTGTCCCTCCCCTGGTCTCTCAGGTGAGTGTGTTTCCTAGAAGGGCTTGGTGGGACAGGAGCACGCAGGAGTGAGTCTGGTTTGGCAGTATTTGAGCACTCCTGGGTGCATCTCACAAGGGCTCCAGCCCCTAACAGTGGCATTTTCTTATGTTTTCTTCCAGTATTCTAATAATAGTACAAAAAGACTTCACATGTAACATACAACCACATTCCCTTTGTAAAGGATTAAACTAGTTCAGATGGTCTTCCCTATAGGTGAGGTGCCTGTGGTCCTGCTCCCAGCTTTCCTTCTGTACACACACACATCCCGTACAGTCAGGGTATTTTAACTCCTCCAAGAGATTATACTGAGTATGTTCCATGGCTTGTTTTTCTCATTTACCCTGCCTTGGGAAATCTTTCCATGTTAATTAATGAAGGCAGGTCCTGTTCCTTCTTCTTCTTTTTTTTTTTTTTTGACAGACTCTCACTCTCTCACGCTAGGTAGAATACCCTGGCATCATAGCTCACAGCAACCTCAAGGGTTGCTGGGCTCAAGTGATCCTCTTGCCTCAGCTTCCCAAGTAGCTGGGACTAGAGGCCCTGCCACCACGCCCAGCTAGTTTTTGTATTTTTAGTAGAGACAAGGTGTCACTCTTGCTCAGGTTGTTCTCAAACTCCTGAGCTCGTGCAATCCTCCCATCTCTGCTTCCTAGGGTGCTGGGATTACAGATGTAAACCACTTCACCTGGCCTCCATTTTTAAAAAAATTGCTGCATAGTAATCCATCAGATACATATAGGATGGGTTATTTAATCATTCCCTGTGAATGGATCTTTAATTTTTTCCCCTATTTTTCAATATCACAATCTGAGCTGGAGGAAACTCTTTTTTTTTTCCTTTGGTGAGACAGGGTCTTGTTCAATTGCTGGAGTGTAGTGGCGTCATTGCAGCTGACTATACCTTCAAACTCCTGGGCTCAAGTGATCCTCCTGCCTTAGCCTCCCAAGTAGCAAGGACAACAGGTGCACACCATCATGTGCAGCTACTTTTAAAAATTATTTTTAGAGATTGGGTTTTGCTATGTTGCCCAGGCTAGGCTCAAATTCCTAGCCTCTAGTAATCCTCCTGCCCTAGCCTTCCAAAGTGCTGGGATTATCAGCATGAACCACTGCTCCCGGCCATACTGAACATTCATGTACATAGCTCTTTATACACACAGGTGAACATAAGCAGACACACTAAGGAGTCAGGTAAACCAGAGTACTGTTCAGCAGGAATTCCCTCCTCCCCTCCCCTGACCTCCCTGGGAGGAGTACACCTCCCATCTCACTGACCCCGGGCTCGGCCCTGTGACTCACTGTGCCTAACAGAAAGAGGGCAGGAGTGAGGGGACCGGTTCTGAGCTTAGGCCTTGAAAGTCCTTAGAAGCTTCCACTTGTCCCTCTTGAGGGTCTGGAATCATCATGAGAGTAAGATTCTTCAGGGAGCTGCTGGCTCAAGAAGCATGAGAGACACAGCCTGGAGCCCAGCCCAGCCGTGTCCAGCCTAGATCAGCTGAACCCCAGCCAAGCTATAGGCAAGTAAGTGAGGAAATAAATGCTTGTTCCATGCAGCTGAGATTTCAAAGTTGCCACACTATGAAAGCTGCCTGACGCAGGCATGAAGGTAGTAAATCTTTCAGTATCTATTCCCATGTGTAGTGACGTGGCCTTTGACCCAGTGTTCTGCTTGTAGGAGGCCAGCCTCCGAAACATTCCGCATCAAGACTTGAGAAAAGTGATCTTTACTGGGATGCCTGCTTGGTGAGAGAAGGTGTCCTCCCCACACTACTTGATGGAGGGACTGTCCGGGCATCGAGCTGTCCAGCCATTTAGCAGCTCACATGGTGGGGCACTGGGAAAACTTCTTGCTGCCACCTAGCCCTACACACCTTGCTCAGTGTGACAGGTTCAGGGGTAAAAACAGCCCCTGAAGCTGACGTGTCTGCACCTGGCCTGTCTGTGGTCACAGAGCGTTGACATGAGGGAGAGCTTTCCAGTCCTACAGGCTTCTCTGAACAGGACCTGTGGCCCCTACACAAGCAATTCTCATCCTTGTAAGGCTTCTGGGGGCTCAAAACTGGCTGGGGAAACTCAGAAGATAGAATGTCTGTGGAGAGAATGACTGCCCATTGGATTGAAATTGACTGTTTTCCACTCATCCCCAGACAGCGGCTCCCTTTTCACTGAAAAACTGCATTTTTCAAACTTCTTTTTCTTTCCCCTCCTGTGGTCTTCCAGTGGGCTCTAGGATTGGGTCATGCAGAAGCCTTAAGGTTGGGAAGATGCTCAGAAGCCCAACAAGGAGTTGGCTGCCTAGGTCTCCTGCCTTGTTCCTCAGTCACTCACAAGAGGTTGAGGGAAATAAAATCAGCTCTAACACCAGGCCCTGCAGATACCTCTGCAGAGAAATGCGTCTTTTGTTGGGGGGAAGCCCAGATGGAATCTCAGAGCCGGGAAACAGATCTGTTTGCTGGCTGTCCCCACTCGCCTCTTGGTTCATCTGTCACTGTTAGTTCAGTGCTGATAATTCTGTTGAATTGGAGCGCTTGCCTGGTTTGGCAGCAAATAGAGTCAAGAAGGAGTTCCCCTGCCCCCATTCCTCAGTAGAAACTTTGTGGGTCCACGGATATTTGTGGTGGATGTTGCTGTTGGAGTTGGGGTAGGGTCTGGCTCCATGTAGGGGGTTGTAGTCACTGGGGACTTTGTGCCCAGTCAAGATTATGGGCTTCTGCGCAGCTGCTGCAGTGCCCCCTGCCCCCAACACAGTGAAGGGATGAACCAAGAATACTATACCCACCAACCATCCCTGGATGGCCCCAGCCTCTGCCAGAACTCATTCCATATCAGTTAGTGGAGGTAGACCCCATTCCTTTCTAAATGCTGCATATTATTCCATTGTATATATGCAGTGTGCTGGCTGCCATGACAGGGAATGAGGTGGCCAAGGACTGGACCAGCATGGGCTCAGGACTGATTGTCCACAGGCTGGTCAGTGATTTGCTAAGTGCCAGGAAAATGTACTGCTCAATTGGTCCAACAGCACCTGCCTCAGGGCCAGAACATACTCTGTAGCGGGGAAAGGCTAGTGTTTCATTTCATTCTGCAAACAACCCTAAGAGGTAGGTGACATTTCACAGATGTGGAAAAGGAGGCACAGAGAGGTTAAGACACTTGCCCAAGATCAGATGGCTAGTAAGTGGCAAAGTATGGTGCAAACCCAGGCTGGACTGATCCCAAAGGCCACCACTGTAGCTACCACCTCCCTCCAGAAGATGCAGAGCAGGAGACAGCTGCCAAGTCATGCCCAGGGAGAGGGGACTCAGAAAACCTGCCCAAGTCTTGCTGTCCATGGAAAAGACAAGAGAACATGACTGCTGCTCACCCCCTGAGCCTCTTGGTGGCCCACACATGACAGTGACCTTCCCTGCCCACATGGTACAGCTTCAAGTAGCCAGGGGGGCCTCTGGCTGCTGCCAGTGACAGATAGCTAAACCTCGGCAGCTGGATCCAAAGCCTTTGGCTTTGGTTTTTCGCTTTTGCCTGAAATAACCAGATAATTACAGCTGAAGCAAGTCACTCAGCTGGAGTTGTAGAAACTAGTTTCCTCTCTCCTGGACTTGATCTTCCTGTGGGAAGCATTGCTCTACTGTCCCCACTCTGGGGTGATCACTGTCAAAACCAGTACCCTGAGCCCAGCCTCTCTCTTGTTCTGCTGTGCTCAGAGCCCAGGGGGTCTGGGGAGAAGCTCAGATTGACTCTTCCTGTTTCATGGTGCAGGGTCAGGGTGTAAATGTTACGAACCAAGTTGTCCTCAGCTCCTTTTTCATAAAGACAACCTGAGGCCAAGAAGGGCCAGGCTGGATTGGGCTCTCTGGCTGGCAGCTCCTGGCAGAAGTGTTGCTGGAGACTCCAGCATGCTGGCCCAGCTCTCCCATGTTGGGCCAATGCTGGTATTTACATTCCAAGGCGGGGCTGCAGCTCAGGGGCCTTTCTGTCCCTGGGGCTCTCCTGGGTCCGGGGGGGTAGATCTGCAGAGTGGGATGTTGGGACAGCTTGTGTGGGCTGAGTGAGAACCACAGGAGATGGAAGGCTGGGAATTTGGCCCAAGGCCTGAAATAGCAAAAATAAAGATAGTGATAATAATAGCAATTGTTTACAAAGTACTTACTATATGCCAAATGCTGGGATAAGTCTTTCCCACTTTCATAGCACTCCAAGGCAGATGTATCCTACTTTTATAGGACAGAAAACAGAGGCAGAGAAAAATAAAGAGCTTGTCCAAGGTCACACAGCTAGGAAGTGAGGGACCTGTGAAGTCCCCTGAGCAAGTGTATTCCTGGAAATTCTAAAATCAAATGTCTACAGGGGCTGGGAAGTTTAATGCAACCAGTGACACCTTGTAAGTTTAAGGCAATAGGGAGGGGTGGGGACCGGGGCACACTGGAAAGGAAAGTCCCCACCTAATGCCCCCTTCTACCTAGCTGTTGTCACAAGAAAATGTGAACCTTGTGGGGCCAGCTTGTCTACATTTCAAGAGAAAATCTTAGCATGTTTGTTTCTATAATCAGGGGGAATACACATATTTATCCTTCTAGAGGTTTTTATTTGAAGTCTTCTAATTTTTAAATGTTGGCAACACATTCTTTTTCTGAAAAAAAAAAAAACACAGTAGGAGCCAAGTTGAGCACGTGTTTGGGTGACAACGCTGCTGTAACTGCTAAGCCCTGTGTGTTCCCCCGTGCTCTGCTTCACCAGAGCAGAAGGCACTCATGAGCGTCCAGCTCACAGGTCCACACTCAGGACTGTCACCTGAGCCACTTTAGGGGTAATGCCCAGAATTAGCTTCACCCTCAGACTCAGACCACCAAGCCCCTGATGGCCCCACACTTCAGAAGCCCTCACTCTGCCCCTGATCCTCCACCTCCCCACCCACCTCTGTCCAAGCAGTGCTCCCTTTCTCTGAGGTAGAAGATCTAGTGGACCTGAGGTCCCCGGAATTCCCTGCCCCAAAGACCTTGAACCCACTTTCAAGAGCTGTGCATCAGTTATTTGTGGCTGTGTAATAAATCAACTTGGAGGTGTGAAACACACCCATCATCTCCACATCATATCACCTCTCTGGGATCGTTTCTGGGGGCTGGCTGGGTCAGCGCAGCCACTCTCTCTCCTGCCAGGCAGACACTGGCCAGGCTGCCATCACTCACAGATCTGCAGATGATCTGACTGGGGCTGTGACCTTGGCTGGTCACAGAGCATCTGCATGTGGTCCCTCCAAAAGACCTTCTTCACAGCCTAGTGACAGGGTTCTAAGCACAGACAGCCCACAAGGGAGTCCCAGGAAAAAGCTGCTGAATCACCTGTCACATAGCGTTGATTGCTTGTCCTTAATGGACCAAGGCAGTCACAAAAGGGACAGAGACATAAACTCTTCCTCCATGGTGGACAGGCGAGGTCAGCTGGTAAGAAGAACCTACGGGAGAGGTTTCCATGGCTCTGATATCTGCAGTAGTCTGCATGTTTTCCTTCTCTGAGTTCCTCCCAAGGATGCACCATGTGCTGGGCATGGCCGAGGGGCTGCTGCAGGGCCTGGAGCAGATGAAGCCTAGATGCAGGGTGGGTGGGCACCCGCTGGGCGTGCACAAGCCAGCACATGGTGCCCTCTGACCCTGCTAGTGTTAGGGCAGGCTGCCTGGAGGGCAGGACAGACTCTTTGGATTTGCTTTGAGGATCCCTGCTGAGAGCCACGTGAGGACAAGACAGGGCACTTCTAGGGCATGGAGTGATGGCCTCCACTGAGAAGAAAGGGGCGTGGGGAGAGAGAGGCAGAGATAAATGAGCCTGCTGTGTGTCCACCAAGCTCCTGGCAAACCAGTCCTGACCGAGGGTGGAGTAGGCTCAGTGCTGGCTGCCAAGTGCTGTGCAGGGTTGTTCATGGCCCCTCTTGACAAAAACTCCCGGTGGCAACCACAGGAAAGCCAGTTATCGAACAATGAAAGTCATTGGGTGAATTTGGGCCAAACTGCAGGCCTTTGTAGAAGGGAGAAGTTAGTATCAGTTATGCAAATGCAAGTCACCTGGGGAACTCAAACCTGGTCTTGATGCAAGTGTCTGCCTTGCGGCCCCACCTGGGGATTTATAAAATCTCCCCAGTGATTTTAATGTTCATTCAAGTTTGAGACTAACAGAACCAGAGGAGAAATAGCTGGAGGGGAAGCGTTCTGGCCTGAGTAGACAGAGAGGGCAGGGAAAACATTCCAGGTGGGTAGAACAGCTGGAGTAAGAGGGAGCAGGAGTATGCATTGCGGAATTGGGGGCAGTATTGGGGAGCAGTATCGTTGGGTGTTCTAAGGTACTAGTATTAGTAATGGTAAGTAAAAAAAAAAGGCTGATATATGCCAAAACACTGTGCTATGTGCTTTGCAGACTCAATCTCTTCTGGTCTTTACAACAAACCTGGAAGGAAGTATTCTAATTCCCATTTTACAGATGGGAAAAGGGAGGCTCAGACTTAGTGACTTGCCCATGGCTAACCCTGAGCTGACATTTGAATGCACAACTCTCCAGTTCTGAAGGTCATTCTGGGAGGGTCCTTAGTGCAAACACAAGGCATTCCTGACTTGAACTAGGAGTAACAGGGAGCCAGTGTAGATTGGGGTTCAAGCAGCATGTTGGGGTAGGTACTGTGAGGCAGTGAGTATGGCAGGGTGGTGTGGAGGGGAGGAGGCAGGAGGGGATGTATATGTAGGAGAGTGAGCAGGTGAGCAGAATGGAGGGCAGAATCCTCACAGAGGGTACAGCTCTGGGGCCGCAGCAGCTCCCTCCAGGCTGTGGCCCCCTTTCTGTGAAGGCAGGTGGATTGAAGGCCCCTGGGCAGGCTTCTCCAGCCTGTATGACCTTATAGCGCCTCAAGTCTTTGCACACACTATTCACTTTGCCTGGAACCCTCGAGAGTTTCCACCTGTCTCATTGCTGCTCATCTTTGCACACATAGCTGAGGCATCACTTCCTCCTGGAGTCCAATGAACTGGGTTTTGAGTTTGAACTCTGATACATAACTAGCTCTGTATTCTTGGACCGATTCTCAGTTCTTCAACTGTAAGATGAGAATAGCAAAAACAGTCCTTGTCTCCGAGGGTGTTGGGTTGGTTGTGTTATCATGCGTGTACAGTGCTTAAAATAGAGCACCTCTCAGAACCAGGACTCCCCAGAGGCTGTACCTGCCACTCCCTGGTAGCATCCTCCGTGTGACAGTTGCCTATTTGTCTGTCTGCCTCCCCCTGGGGATTGTAAGCCCCTTGAGGGCAGAGGCCAGGCCTGGTCACCACTGGAGCCTGGTCTTCTTATCCTCTTATTGCTTAGAATATAGGTTTAATGGCTGGAGCTGTGGCAGCATTCTTAAGTATATGAGGCAAAGACCAAGAGAACCACCAGGAGCCCTCTCTGTTTTGCATCTTTTACTTATTAGACAAGGAAGAGTTGTGGTGGGGATTGCTGGAGTCTCACCCAGTGTCTCCTCTCTCCTCCTCGCCAATAGGCCCCCTGGGGTTGATAGGGGCAGTAAGGCCTTCACCTAAGGCAGGTGTCCTCAAACTTTTTAAACAGGGGGCCAGTTCACTGTCCCTCAGACCACTGGAGGGCCAGACTGCGGATCTCAGGACAAGTTGGCTGCTAAGTAGGACAGGCAGCAGTGGCAAAAACACCCAGTGGGCTGGATAACTGACCTCAGCGGGCCGCATATGGCCCATGGGCCATAGTTTGAGTATCCCTAACCTAACAGGTCACACTTTCCAGACTCCTTTGTAGCTGAGTGGCCAAGTGATACAGTCTAACTGGCCATATTGTCATAGGTTGGGTTCCACAAAACAGACTGAGGAAAAGATTTAAGAGCAGGTAGTTTATCTGGAATGTGATTCTAGAAAAGGAAAATGAGAGAAGGCAGGGAAGCCAAATGCAGAGTGTGCAGGGGCCTGGTTGTTGCTGGGGGCAGCTGAGGATCCATTCTTCTGGGAGCTTCTGAGAGACGGTATAGAACCAATCCCAAGTTTTCCCACCCGAGGGCCAGAGAGCCGAGGTATTTATCCACCACCTGCTGCCTGTCATTGGTCGAGGATGCCCTTGGACAGCATTGACTCTGGCACTCCTGGCCAGCTCTGTGCAGCCACCTGAGCAAGCTACTGGGCCCAAAGAAAGGTGTTGTATAAAGAGGATTCTGTGGTGCTTAAATGATGAGTGTCAAGAGGACATGGGAAGGATAGTCACCTATAGTGTCTGTTATGGGAGTGTAAGTTGTTGTAAAGGACTTCAGAAAAGCCCCTAAAGGGGAGACTGACTCAGCTAATATGAGCCCTTTGCGGATGGTCTTCTTAACCTCTTATTGCTTAGAATATAGGTTTAATGGCTGGAGCTGTGGCAGCATTCTTAAGTATATGAGGCAAAGACCAAAAGAACTACCAGAAGCCCTCTCTGTTCTGTATCTTTTACTTATTACACAATTTACTCATGGATATTATGTCAAATAAGAAAAATAAACCCCTTTCTTTAGGGTTTAAGGCAGCCATGGATATTTGGGTTTCCTGTTACTTGCAGGTGTAACCAATCATAGTTCAATAAATCAAAAGTGTTGAAGAATGGGTGGGTAAAACCTAGGTAGGGGTAGATTTGGGGGAGAGTTTTGTCTCCTTACAGAGGTTCGACTATGATCTTAGATTGTAAGCTCTGGGGACTGATAATGATTATTTTGCTCATCATTTTATCTTCAGAATTTAGACCAATGCTGTGCAGAGGAGGCTTGCAATAACTATTTCCTGAATGATTAAATGGCCAACAATCCTGGGGGAGGAGAGGGAACTACAGATGCTCTAGACACAACTGATGTCAGTCTATGTTTATGGAAAGTCTTTTCATCTACCAGATCGTACTTCCTTTTTGCTAGAGGGAAAAGGGTTGAGGAGGGGAGGGAAGGAAGAGCAAATAGGTTAGGATCAAGTAGGTTAGGTTAAACTTCCTCTTTCTGAGCCTCAGTTTTCTCATCTATAAAATGGGGATAATAACCATACCATACCTTGGCTCAGTGCCTGTGGCTCAAGCGGCTAAGGCACCAGCCACATACCCCTGAGCTGGTGAGTTCAAATCCAGCCTGGGCCCGCCTAACAACAATGATGACTGCAAGCAAAAAAAAAAAAAAAAAAAATAGCCGGGTGTTGTGGCAGGCACCTGTAGGCCCAGCTACTTGGGAGACAGAGGCAGGAGAATTGCTTGAGCCCAGGAGTTGGAGGTTGTTGTGAGCTGTGATGCCACTGCGCTCTACCCCTGCACTCTATTGCCCCTCAAGGATGACAGCTTGAAGCTCTGCCTCAAAATAAAAATAAAAATAAAAATAAAAATAAAAATAAATAACCGTACCGTACCATTGTAGGAATTAAGTGAGAGAGCATATGCCAGTGATTAGCAGAGTTCCTGGCATATGGCAGGTGCTTAATAAATTATACTTTATTCTTACTATCATGGTTGTTATTATGAATAGGTATGTCTACTTGGCCCTGTGGAAAATCAGTAAGACATGGTCTTTCTCAGATAGTTCATGAATCTGATAGGAGAGACTCACTGTATTAGGAGGGAGGATAAATACGATTATTCCCATTTTATGGCTGGGGATACAGACTCCAAAGTGTTATAAAATGTACCTGAGATTGGCTGACTGGTTTGTGGCAGGGATTTCCCAGTGGCCCCATGGAGAAACTCTGGAAGAATACTAGAAGTGTTGCTCAACTTTGGGATGAGTTCAGCAGAGAGATTCTGTGGCTTGGTCTTGTCCCCAGGACAACACTTGACAAAGGCCTGTTGAGCTGGCCTCCCTAGTTCCCTCCCATCCTCCAAGGCTCTGAAGCTTCCCAGGGCCTAGTCCAGCTTTGAACATGTGTTTGTTGAAAGGAGCCAAATAGGCACAAAATGACGAAAGGAGGTGCAGGTTAGCAAAGCTGTGTACTGGAAAGATCTTCCAATTAGGATGAGGTACTTGATTTCCAGCTCCTTCATCCTCAGGACTGTCTAGTTGCTCTCAGAGTTACTCTCACCAACAGACCACAGCAAGTCGAGTCTGCCTATGGCTGGTCCCACTTACTGGGGCGTGGGAGTAGGGAAGGGAAGAGATCCCTTCATATCATGGTTGGGAGCCTTCCCAAGTTGGGTGAGCATGGTTCCAAGATATTTTTATGCTAATTAATGGAGCTATTACAATTTATTGGCTAAACAGTGTTCCTATTTAAAGAATCTCAGGATTGAAGCACATCTAACTATCCCTTAAGTAGGTTTACAAGTTGGGCATTAAAACTCCTCTTGTTTCCCATATGGTGTCATCACAGACTCTCTGGCGACCACCGTTATGTCTCATAGATAAAGTGTGAAGGAGCCTCAGAGGGAAGAAAGACAGGGGTCCAGGGCTGAGGAGACCACCTTAGTCTCAGCATCAGGAAATTGGTACCAACAGAGGCAATGCTGAGCTTTGGGTCTCTCTCTCACCTCTTTTGATAGATTAGTGTCTGGGGGCACGAGGGGACCACTCCCTCCTCAGCATCTTTTCACCTGAGAGATGGCTTTCCTGTGATGACACAGACCCACAGGCATAGTCTACTTTAGTGAAACCAACCAACCAACCAACAAATGAACAACAACTAAAAAAAAATCATCTTGAGTCTTGGCATAACTCTTTGAAAGCAGAGGTGGGATGTGAACTTGGAAGGATGAACAGATGTGGTTTTAATTCCTGGTGTTTCTTTCTACCCTTGACTTCTCCATTCTGCCAGCTGTGCATTTCCTACTTGCTGCCTTGGGAGGGATGACTCAGCAGAGACTCTGGGAGGAAAGAGTGTCAGCTCTTGGCTTTAGAGTATCAAAAGCTTCTGCCTGGGGGGATGAGGAGGAGTTGGGCAAGAAGATGAGAAAGAGAAGCTGAGGAGGCCAGCTTCTGGGTCTGCAGGTGGGAAGGGCTGAGGGGAGGGGAGAGGCCCTGGAGCCAGGTGCTTGGGGGTAGACTCAGCATCCAGACACTTCTTAGTCCCTCCTGGAGGGGGTAGCTGGGTCATCACCAAGATGTGCCAAGGAGCTCAGTCAGCACCTCCATGGCCATTGTTCATTATCAACCCACAGCAGCCACCTGGATTGCCCTTCCTGTGCATGGCTGGTGGGAACCTCTCCTTGGGGTTGGCCAACTTAGAGAGGAAACTCCAGGAATGTCCTGAGGGCTTATCTGGCCCCTTCCACTTATCTCCCCTGGATGCTACTGTTTCAACAGTCTCAAGCCACACACAGACAATGTAGGTTGGAGCCTTGGACAATTGCAGCTTCTCAGCACTCCCCCCACAGGAACCTGCCAGGATGCGCCCAGGACCTAGGGCCATGTGACCGGAGGGGGCTCTCAGGAGCTCCTTAATTGCAGAAGCTCACAGCAGATGGAGGGAGGGGTAAGATGGGCCTTTTGTGGGGTCATTTGGATCCTTAGATTGACTCTAATTCCACCTTTTGTCTCCCTCTTTGGAAAGCTTACCAGAGTGCAATGTGAGAAGCCCATCTTCCCTCTTGCCTTGCAGAAGCTCTGGGGACCCAGCCTGTTTTCTCAGCTCTGCCAACTCCCCTGGGGACTCTCCTCCCCAGCCAGGCTGCCCACAGGGGTGGAGTCGGCCAGCTGCCTCCTGCCTGGTCCTCCTCCTCCCCTGCCCCCACCAGAAGTCCACAGGCCTTTTCATTTACAGAGTTCATTGCTACAGGAAACAGATGGGCGTAACAAAAATAATAAACAGTGAAAACTTCAAAGGTTCTGGAAGCTAGAGTCATGGTCTCAAGCTCATCTTAAAGACTTCCTTCAGAGATGGGACCTGAAAATGACTGCGGCCACTATTATTTGAGCCCCTAGAGTGGCCAGGCAGCTACTAGAAATGTCAAGAACTGTCAGTCACTGGACTCCTTTGTGATTCTCATAGTGGTCTTGTGACTAAAGAGAGGGTGTCATTACTCCCATTTCACAGAATTGAAAATTGAATTCAGAGAGTAGGAGCAGTGACATGACTTAGGGGGCCCAGTGCAAAATAAAAACATCAAGCCCCTGGCCGGCCTGGTGGCTCACACTTACAATCTTAGTACTCTGGAAGGCTGATGTGGAAGGACTGCTTGAGCTCAGGAGTTTGAGACCAGCCTCAGCAAGAGCAAGAAACTACCTCATCTAAAAACGGAAGAATTAGCCGGGTATTGTGGTGGGCACCTGTGGTCTCAGCTGCTTGGACCCGGAGCTGAGGATGCTGTGAGCTATGATGCCACAGTACTCTACCCAGGGTGACAAAGTGAGACTCTATCTCAAAAAACAAACAAACAAAAAAGAAAAGAAAAAAACCCTACCTAGTTTAAAAAACTAAAAATTTTAAGATAGCAACAGCAGGGCATTAAACCAAGTGAGGGGCCCTGTGTAACTGTCCAGGACACAGGCCCGTGAAGTTGGCCCTATTAGACAACTTGCCCAAGGACACTCAGCTAGTGAGAGGCACAGATTTCAATACCAGGTCTAGGACAGCTTTCAAATGGATTCTGCTGTCTCCCTGCTGTATAACTGCAGACACCCCCATTCCCTCTCTCTCTCCCACCATAGCTTGGCTGTCATTGTTTTTATGCCTTAAAAGAATAGTAAAGGGCGGTGCCTGTGGCTCAAAGGAGTAAGGTGCCAGCCCCATATGCCTGAGGTGGTGGGTTCAAACCCAGCCCTGGCCAAAAACTGCAAAAAAAAAAAAAAAAAAAAAAAAAGTAAAAAGTAAAGCATGACTTTAAGATACTGACACTACACAAATTCTGACGTTGCTCCAAGAAGTCCTTTGGCTCTTGCTAAAATGGAAGCTAAAAGAGATGATTGGGCATTGACACACACACCCTCCATTCAATTAACTTGATAAGGAAACAGTTTTGAGACAGATGATTCTTATTTTCAATGCAGTTTGAAAGTCCCTAAAGGCAGGAAGAGACTCAGGCTTGCTTACTTCAGGAAGTGGTGTCTTCACTCCAATTTACTGGGACTTTAAGAGACCTCAGTTGAGCTTTCCCAGTGAGAAATGCATAGTGTACGGTTTGCCATACACATTTGATGCAGTATCCTCATATATGTCTATAAGGACGTAGATTTGTATTTTATTCTATTATCACAGTGGTTCTCAGTGGAGGGAGTGACCTTACCCCCCAGCAGATATTCAGCAATGCCTAGAAGACACTTTTGTTGTCACAGCTAAGGGGGAGCTTCTACTGGATTCTAGCAATCAGGATTTGGGGAGACTGCTGGACACCCCACAAAGCACAGGGCAGCTCTCCCCCTCAACAGGGAATCCAGCCCCAAACACCAGGGCTGAGGTTGGGAAACCCTGACATGCAATTATTATTTTTAAGGCATGAAATGGACTAAGGCTGGAATCCTACTTTGTAAAAAATATCTACCCCTAGGAAATTAATGTTTGGAGCATTGCTGACTAAATTTATGACCCATATGTAAGAATTAACTGGGTTCCAAATCAGCAGACAGTTGAACCTTGGACAGTCTTCACAACTAGCCCCCCAAAGTTTGAATTCTTTTTTTTTTTTTTAATAATTTATTTATTTATTTATTTTTGAGACAGAGCCTCAAGCTATCCCCCTGGGTAGAGTGCCATGGCATCACAGCTCATAGCAACCTCCAACTCCTGGGCTCAAGCGAGTCTCCTGCCTCCACCTCCCAAGTAGCTGGGACCACAGGC